>JAYJME010003119.1:0-12565 GCA_036873775.1 Costaria costata | reverse complement strand
CTGCCATTTGAGGTATCCATATTTACATGCGTGATTCTGAGGTCCACGATACATACGTAACTACCCTGTCCTTCACACACAAGTTTGTTTCTAGACAGTACAGAGCTACGGAAAAACCGTACCAATTACAAAACGATGACAAAACGTTCTTGCGCTTACAATCAGTACCGCTATCATCATCATAAGAGCACGCGTCCCTGTAACGTCTCACCTCCAGCCTTATCCAGGAGTGCTCGATCCTTACGGCAGGAGAGGAGGACTTGATGACCGCATCCCGCGGGCCGATTATGATGATCGGCTCGCCTTCCTCT
This sequence comes from Costaria costata, assembly GCA_036873775.1. Classification (NCBI taxonomy): domain Eukaryota; class Phaeophyceae; order Laminariales; family Agaraceae; genus Costaria; species Costaria costata. The sequence continues at coordinate 12,254 of JAYJME010003119.1, read as the reverse complement.
CCCGACCTTCGGCTCGATATCCGATCGGTATAAACCCCGCTCCCAAGGGCGATGATGTCTCCCCGGACGGCATCTTGGAGCGCTTCCGATAGACCATACACCTTGTCAAAACCGGACTCGTTGTCGGAGGTAGAGGAGGAGGAGGAGGCTGACAAGCTATCGGGGTCGGGTACGACGTTGTACGTCACCGCGCCTGCCTGGTGGTTTAGGAGGGCAAGGACTCCTGCTGCAAGAAGCAGCAGGAGGTGGGCTGTGCTCCTCATCATGGTTGGCACTACCGGTGGATCTGGGGTAGTGGTGGTAAGCTGTTGAAGAAAGGGCCTCCGAGTCCCGTGAAGGAATTTGGATGCCTCTCGGCGGTACTCACGGTGCCTTGCTGGAGCTCTGGCCGACGTTGCTTGCCGGCTGGGAAGTGCCGACGGATCAGGCTGCACGACCCCCCCCCCCAGGCACCGTTACGAGCTTCAAACCGTGAAAGTTCGAGGCGCTCAAACGTCCTCTGAGATTAAACACTCTATATCGTGATAGGAACTGCAGTAATTCAGCTGTTGTAGAGTACCACATCAAGAAGAGCACCGACTCTGTTTACGACCGTCCCTTGCACTGCCGCTATTTCGGGGGGTTACTGGTGTAGTAATGGTGCGGAGATCGGTGAAGAGGCTGGGGGAGGAAGAAAAGTGAGAGAGGAGGGGCCGTGAGTGCCTGCATTGCAATACTTGCTGTGCTTCTCCTGCTGCTGTTGTTGTCGCCCTTGTCCTCCTTGACCGCGCGATTGACACAACAGAACGTAAGTTAAGCGCTGATGTACAACCCACCGTTCGTTTCAAGTAAAATGCATTCTTACGCAACCACCTGTTTTTTTGGCAAAATCAGACGTTGACCACGCATCGCCTGGTGCTACCATTTCCCGAGGCCAATGCTCCGAGTACTTTCTGCTGCGGGACGTTTTCGTGATTATTGCATGTATCCTTCCTGAGCGACAAAGACACGTGTGTACGTAGGCCAAAGACTCAAGGATGTTATTTATTAGAAAACGTTTCGACAGACAGGCGGGTTGTCAGAAACGTTCACATCGCTGCAAACAAAATATATATTATTATATTCAGCTGCTGTACGGTGTGTAGATGAAATTGTATGTACCCAACCATTGTTAAGCGACGACACGCCTGTTGTCGGGACACGACAACTTGAAAGGACAGTGAGGTCGTCTTTCCAGTTGGTTTTACACAGAAGGCGCCCACCTGTAAATAGTATAGGCGTTACTACAGTAGCGTTAGGCTGGCTTTCATGTGACGCTGTACGACGGAAGTTTGATCGACGAAATCGTGTCGGGGGTCGTGGGTCGGGCTCAATACTTACATACATCCACACAGAGTAGCCTGTGCGTATTCAAGTGTGTGTGTTTTCACATTAAACCGTTCTTCTACTCGTCGACATCCAGCACACCCATTTTCCGTGCTGATTCTTCGCCCTTAAAAGGAGAGACACGCTCTGTTGTCACAAGCTACAACACAAAGATTAGAATGCATTACAAATACCGACTGTACTGCATTCTACAACGCACTGTCATGCCAATGCCAGCGTACTGGGTACGACAGGCACAACATAAATGCATACGCCAGCACCAGACATGCATCGAAAGAGAAGGCGACATAAACGAAAAGAAAAAGAAAAAGAAAAGAAAAATATGAAAAAAAGGTAAAATAAAAGAACCGAGAAGCGAAAAGGAATAAAAACAAAATCAAGATCAAGGGGACCAAAAAACCCAAGCTGAGCCTCGTCGCTAAATCAACCTTTTTCCCGCTCGGTCGTGAGAAACCGAGGCTGCTTACCTAGTGGGCTGGTGCCGCACAATGGGCGCCCGGGGATGTGTGCCTTACGAATCCTCGCACGGCAGTAATAGGAATAGCCTGTGCCCAATCAATAGTTACAAAATATAGTATGAATTTGAGCCTCCTCATCGCGACGTGGCACAGAGAGGGCACCCACTCTCAACATATTTTGTCTTAACCGCCTTAGAGCCGGAAACGGTTTTGGGGGACCCAAACCTACTTGGAAATAGTGTGGGATACTTTCCGCTTGTAGTAAAAAGGCTAAGCGAAATTGGCGCTGGCATTCTCGTGAAAAAGTGAAAATATTTTCTGAGGAGATGGTTTCCAGGGTCCAGTGCCGTACTATACTACTTACTCTGTACTGCATCCATCTGCCGTGAACGAGTGGTCTGTGCTGTGCTCAATTGTGGCAGCGTGAAAACAAGAGACCCAGCCGCGACGATAATTCTTCATTTCTTTCTTACTCCTACTAACAAAATAAACGTCTTCCGTAGCAGATCACCTTGGGACATACCGGTTGGCCGAATGATATGACATGTACAAGCCGTCTCTTCCTTGTTGAAGGCAACATATCGACAAAACACCGGCGCGTTGGAGTAGCTCAGACTCAGGAATTATACGTAGCCTCGGCACGTTGTTGAGCCGGAAACAAGCCGCGCGTAAATAAACCCAAAACCTTCAAAAGGAACGACGGGGCTTTGAAGCAATGCCGAAGTCCTGTCCCGACGATATCCAGACTTTATCCGGAACCCATAAGCCACGTATGTACAATCGAACATACATGTAGTTCGCAAAGCTGGTAGAGAGAGGGGCGTACATACTACGGAGTATGTATACGTACAGGCTGGTTCAGGCAAGAAACCCCAATTATTGTCAGTCACGAGAATGTCGATAGCAAAATCTTCTCGAATGTCACATATATGGTGTCATACTGACCGCCATGAATACTTGAAGAGGGTGACATAGCCTGTTCTTTTGTTATTGGCCTAGGACTGGCGGTAGCGCCGACAATGTGTCCAAACCAATGACGGGCCTTTCAAGAGGTCAATAACAGCAGTAAGGCGTTCCCTTAGGAAAAAAATTGAACTTTTTTTTTCTGGACGAGCCGGTTCCAGGTGCTCCGAGGCATGGTTGTATACATTTGCACGCAAATTTTCGAAGAACTGACTGCGTACGACCAAGATTAAGCCTTATTTAACGCCCAACATCGAAACTATACTGAAACCAAGTAATTACCAGGCTAAGCCGTAATTTTGCACTTTCACCGCACAAAAGTCCAAATGTCCACGCTGTTTTTGAGAGTTGGACCCTGAAATTTGCACACGTGTTCAATGTGCCCCCTGCCGAGCGCTTTACGATTTTTATTTTATTTTTTTAGCCGGAAATTTGGAACCCCTTAAGTCCCAAATTTAAAAAAAGTGAACAGAAATATCTGGCGAAAAAACAACAACAACACATCCGTTAAAGGTTAGACAGGGGCACATTAAACACGTGTGCAACATTTCAGGGTCTAACTCTCAAAAACGGCGTGGACATTGGGCCCTGAAGGAATTTTGGGCGGTATGCTTGAACCATCCTGTAATACGTTCACATTCCCGCCGTGTGTATCGGAAGCTCGTGAAACCCCGACAAGCGAAGGCAAGGCGCTCGCTATGTTCAGCCCTCCCCGGCAAGTTTAGAGCGCGCGCGGGAAGCGAAATGTGCGAGTGCCGCGTGTGTGCCAAAGATATCGTTTTCCGTCACAGCAACATGGGCGCCAATCGTCGCGATATTAGTTTGACTGCATTTGACCTCTTGATAGTAGGGTGTTGACTGGGTGTGAAATCGTTTGTGTCTCAAACCTCCGTGCAAACGTCATCCGAGGGTACTCGAGAAATGAAAGCAAAGCGCTTGCTGTGGTCGGGGCCCCCGATGACCTGAGAGGGAATCCGACAAACAACGAATTAGCGCCGACGCCTGGGTATGTGGGCATACATTTTGAACTACCGAAAAATGGGGTTGGTCATCCAACAATATTTCAAGACAACAATATCATGCAGAACATACATCAAGAATATGACCAGAACGACGATCAGACAATCGACAATATGTTTTTACTATTAGAGAACCCATTGACATATATATGGGAATACGGTTTTATACTAACTATACGTTCGAGTCGAGCAAAGCTGTGGACAACGTTTTCTGCGCAATCACCTTAGTGAGCGATGTTTACTTGTTTACACCCGATGATGGCGATGATACGTTCCGGAAATACAACTATTGCTCTGTGGGTTCTTCGGGTTTCTGATCAACGTCTCCTTTCGGCCCGTACCTTGCTTGCCTGTCGTCGTCTCCCTTGTCAGTTCTCCATGGTGGCGAGCATAACGTACCCGGACCTCTACAACACATTCTTAAAGTACGTCAATGTGATCAACCTTAATCTTGGCTGGATACTTTCCGCGGGATGCTTGGTCGATACCAACTTCTACGATAACCTGCTTGTGTCCACCGTCACGCCCCTGGTGGTGTTTGGAGTGGTGGCTACGTCGCACAGAGTCACCAGCAGCAGGCACTCCACCAGTGACCGTCAGACGCGAGCCCGAATCGACCATAGGCACGCATCGGCCCTCTTCTGGGTGTCATTTCTGGTTTACGCCACCGCATCTTCTACCATCTTCCAAACTTTCGCCTGTGTCGATTTCGACAATGGGATGTCATACCTTCGGGCGGATCATAGCCTTGAGTGCCACACCACGAAGCACACCATGTTCAGGGTATACTCGAGCGTGATGGGTGTCATATACCCGTTCGGCATTCCGTGCTGCTACGCGGCTATTCTTTACGGGGGTCATCGCAACTTGAAAGATCTAATGGCTCGGGAGACGTTTACGTCTGGGGGGAGTGTGGTGAGGGAGCTGTGGGTTGCTTACCGACCAGAAGCGTATTTCTACGAGGTTGTAGAATGTGCGCGTCGGGTATTGCTTTCAGGTGTAGTCGTTTTCATTTTCCCAAACACAGCTGGGCAGATCGCTGTTGCCTTCTTGCTTGCGCTGTTTTTCGCCGCTGTGTTCATGATTCTAGACCCTTACACTAGTTTGTTGGACACTTGGGCGGCCCGAACCGGCCATACGGTGGTGTTGATGAGCATGTTTGTCGCGCTTCTGGAGAAGGTAAACATCGAGGAAGACGACTATTTCAGCCAGAACGCGTTCGGAATTGTCCTGGTGTTGGCGAATTGCATCATGATTGTGGCTGCAGGAACAGAGGTATGTGGAATGTTTTTCGTCACAGTCCAAGAAATTCGTCAACCTATACGTTCTTTGAGCAGGACATCATCAGTAAGTTCAGCCGTACGCGCTCCACGGCATGCTATGTTTCCCACCGCGTTGGGCGAAGACGTTGAGCAGACGCATTGCTGATCTGCCGTTTTGTCAGGCTGCAAGGCGAGCCGTGGTCCTAGTACAAATCTGCCCACCAAGCAACGTCCCTAGATAGGCGATATGTTTGTCTCCTGTTTTTTTGTTTTGTTATTTTTTGTTATTTTTTAGTTATTTCTTATCTTCCCATTTATTATCCTCACTTGTCTTCCTCCTTCTCCCTCACTAGTCGTAAGTCAGATCCGGGGTCACTAAGCAGGCTCTTCTACCTCCGCCCCACTACGTACGGTACGTGCATTGATTTTTATTACGAGAAGAGTTCAGCACTTTCTTCCCTCGTCGACTCGCGTCGAAGTCTGCTTACCCACACTATTAAGCGCTCTCGGCAAATAATTATTGTTGTCTTTCGAGAAAAAGCCCTTTTGTGCTTGCGCCGGGCCTTGAACCCGTGACTACCAATTTCAGAGTTTTCGAGGCTAAACACTAAAGCACAGCGGACGACCTTGTATATCGGGTGTAATGAAGGTTTTTGTACTATAAACTGGAAACCACCGTGGAGCCCAGGGTGTGTTAAGGTGTCGAGCTTTAGTAAATTATCTCCCGTGCTGGTCACTGTTCGCCCTGCCTCCTTCCGTGGACGGCCGTTGTTAGTCGTGCAGTAGTACTCCAGGTGTACGGTGTCTGATCGACTCCGGGAGAGGTTGTTCATGGACGGCATACATCACTTCAGGGTGGCGCGTGCGGATTACGGACTGTGCCGTGCGCTCCTCCGCGTCTAACGTAAGGCCGTTGCACTGTATCATTCGGCAGGCTTCACGGGCTTGTCCACAACGCCTGCTGCTCTTGACTCTCCCATGATGATGGAGGAGCCGAAGGTGCTATCGTCGACGCTTGGCTTAGGCGTTTGTCTTGCACTGTTTCGTCAAAAAACCAGTTGCTTCGCGCATGATAGCATTATACCTACCAGTTGCTTCGCGCATGATAGCATTATACCTGGTAGCATACTTGATGTGTGCACCTTGCGTGGCAGTGGGACATCAGTTTGGGATGTTTCTTTGCACGTGGCAACGCGATACTCGGCTTGACCCATCTCGCCTGATTGTGGGAAATCAATAGTTTAGTGGTGCTTTACGCGTGTGATGGCGTGACAGCGGTGTTGTTTCCTCCATGATCCCGAGGAGTTTTATCACCATGGATGTGGTGCCGCTGAATCGAGGCTTAAAACCTGTTGGACATTGATACAGTAGGTTGTTTCTCTGTAAGAGACCGGAAGGTTGCACCGAGTGACCGACGTACACTTGCCTTGATGAAAACATCACACTATATATACAGATGGTTGAAGAGTGGCGCTTATGCCGCGAAACCGCCCAAGGGAACTACGGACGTGGAACGACAGACGTGTGTTGGGAGAATGAACCCGAGGAGGGTGTGACCCTTGCGCGACTGCCCCACAAGTTAGGCAACGGCCCAGTGACATACAACATTGGTCCAGTCTTTCCATTATATATACTATTGTCTGGCCTATTATCAACTTTCTCGGCAATGTCTGTGACCCCCAATGTATTTATTAGTTATCTACAATACTCCTTCATATTGCGTACTATTAAGAGGGTCTATCAGCAGGCCCCGCCGCCTGTACGGGCGGTGGCGGAGCCATAGTGTAATACGTAAGAAGAGCTGAATGGCCTGCCGACAAATTCTGGATATATAATGTTGAATAAGCATTCACAGGTAACTCAAACAGTCATAAATGTGGTACGGAGTACAAGGTTCCCCTTCGGAATGTGGTTAATTTGAAATCCCGGGGGTGTCGCAGGTTGAAAAGGAGGACTCAGGAACCCTGTGGATACATATAGGTATGAGCCTAGGTGAGGTTCCCTGCTGCTGTTGTACGCTGCTGTTGGTTTGTTGTGAACTGAGTGGGAGTTTTTGAAATTCAAACGACGCGTGGGTGGACACCGTCCAGATTGTGTTCAGGATGGCACACACCACACACACGCACGCACAGAAGCGCTCGTTTGCGTCTGTCACAAACGGAAGACCTTGAGGTACGACTGCGGTTGGTTATATCATGACAGCCACAATGTCAAAAACGTGGGGGGTGGTGTGGTATACAGACACAGGACAGCAGCAACAGACAGTACGGCCACAAAGATAAAGCAAAACGCCAACAAAGACGCTGACTTTCCACCGCTCTTCTTGAGACTGCTGCTGTATATTCCTGATTTTTATGAACACTGCCGTGGCACCCTACTGTTAGATGGCTTGCACCCGAAGCCCCATTCGTGGCAGTTTCAAAGGAAGACGCTTAAATTTGAGTGCTGGGGTGGTACAGGTACAGCAGCAGCAGATCGACAAACAAAGAGGTGAGGAGATTACGCAAGAGAGGTACAGCAGTAGGTGCAGATATATACGTGTGTGCCATGGATCCATGTGTTCGTGTTTGCAACACACTTGTGACGGTTCAGACACATATGCATGCCACGGTTCCATGTGCCATCCAACCACATGATCGTGCCATGGTTCTATGGGACATGTGGTCGTTGCATGTGCCATGTGCTGCATGTGCCATGCTCGCATGTGAATATACCAGGTATGCCAGGACGCCGCGAAACTGAGTTTCTATGGCACCTGTGTGGCGGTGGCAACACGGAACTCCGCTTCATGATTACTTGCCACTGTTTTTCGACTTTGAACCCCCAAAGCACGTGCAACGGACCTCGGCCGGGACCCAAAGTTGAGCCGTGTGTACAAGCGGGCCCGCTTCGTGCCCCGAGGCCGAGAGCACGATAAACAATCTACGGGCGCCTGAGAAATCCGTGAAAATATCCACCAGAAATCCATTTGGCACATAATCATATGTACCGATGTAATTATGAGGACGATTTGAACTATTCATACAGTAGTACAGGACGACCAAAAATAAACAGGAAACCTGACGCAGGCTGGATTTATTGTTTGAGAATGGGCGTGTTCTACACTAAATTCAGTATATCGACCACCAAATTTCAGATTTTCCTACCAATCTTAGCCTGCCTTTCTTGTTGCTCGCTTTCTTCTTAGGTGTTGTGTTCGTACTTGTTTGTTAAAACGATATCAAATGATTTTGGGGGAAATCGAATCTAAGATGTCTTTGTTCGCGTTTAGATGGGATAACAACATAATTACCGACCATGTGATGCTTCAATGAGGCACGGTAGACGATTCCTGACGTCCACGGGAACGTTAGGGAATTGCTGTTGTGGAAAACAAACTTTCGCGACACCTGGACATTAGCAACGCCCACTGCAATGTCTACAACAACATAATACGGTGCAAAATCGACGAGCAGTGGGAATGCTGAACCCTATGCGCGATACAAACGGAGACAGGCACCGGGGGAGGGAAGATATGTGTCACCACGGCTTGTCCAGAATGTCGCTGAGTGTAAACCTTCTACCTGTTAACTTGGAAATTAATCGTGATAATAATAAAATACTTCGAAGTACATCAGGTATATAAAATGGACGAGTATATCGTCGTCGGTAAAGGTAATATTTTGGCAACTTTGTCAGTACATTGTCATCAGTAATGCCTACCGATAGATTTCTCCCTCCAACGCATTGCTCCGGTAGCAATATATATATGCAGTAGCAGTCCCTCGGCGAAAGCTTTTGTTAATACTCGTAGTGTCACCGACGATGGCGATTGACGATCAATGGCTACCGATAGAAACCTGACACATTCTATGGTGGCCGGTAATAGCCATCCATGGTCACAACAGTGCACGACGTACCTGTATGTTGAGTGTGGTGGAAAACGTCTGACGATTGACAGAGTATCGTCAGTCTATTGCCGCAAGCACAATGTATTACAACTTTCTCGGATGCAGTATCACCAGTGTATTGACAATTGCCACACAGAGAGGATCCGAGGATAGAGGGTATGTTGCACCGCATTGTTGAGACGCAATGAAGATATCAAATACGTGACGGTTCGACTGAACACAGTGCAAATATTTCAGATTTCAATCAAAACTCAAAGTTGGGTTCAGATGATATGACGTTTTGCTGTAGAACAAGCTTTCCTAAAAAAATAATGAACCCGTTGTACCCACGCTGTTATTGAAAATGCGCCTCTCACGTCCAAGCTACTGCTTGCTGTGCCTGGTGGTGTGCGATACAGCAGCAGCGATCTTATTCTTAGTTCACGTACGTTAGTTTCCCCAATAACATGTTCCTGGTACTTGGCGATAGTCATTGATTACCTGTACAAGTCGTTCATTACTATGTGCACTATTACTCGTGAACACTTGCTCGTGTGCTCAAACTCGTACAGTGAGGTTTAAGTTTTGACAGAAACGCCCCTTATTTAATGTTTACCGTCATCTTCGGTATAGTCGAAAACTGATCATAACATATACTACAATCAAGTGATGGGCATCCACATGAAACGCTCCGGTTTTTGCTATGGTTATTATGTGGTCACGTTTGTATGGTTGAAATCGATGGAATTCATTAGTAATCATCGAAACAAGCTCTGGTCGGAAAATGGAAGACATGGAGTCCACCGAGAACACGTTGGCCACATATCGGTTCTTGTTATTATGTGGATTTTGGTGCAGGGTAGCTACCATGACACAGCGAAGTTTTGATGGCTACCAAAGCAGGGGGAAAAGAGAAACGAGTAGTCAGCCCACTTATCTCGAAGGCTTAGATTCAAAGGCAAACGACAATCCTTGCTCGATACCAGGCACCAGGTATATAGTATGATCTACCGACATCGACCTCTTTAACCCTTTTGCCACCCCAAAAGAGTATCCTACACTATTTCCAAGTAAATTTGTTCCCAAAAACCGTTTCCGGCTCTAAAGGGGTTAAGATGGGCATAACCACGAAAAAGGCGCCATCGAGACGAATCTTCCAAAAAGTGTGTTGACTCGTTCGTTCGATTGCACCCGCGCCGTTCACTCCCAGGGGAACCCCCTCAATTATTCGACTATCGGTTTCAATTATCGGTCTTGGCCTGCGACATACTTATTATTCATTCCATCGGCCATATTTCATTGCCTTACTGACTCTCACGAAGTTTCAGCCCCGTTGGCGCCGCCTACGTCTATTATTGATAGTTGTAGTGGGGTCGACAACGCGTGAATGTTCTTGGATCTTCCGTGTACGGAGAGGTCAAACCACAGTTAATTGTTTAAGTAGTCCCGTTCATTGTCGCTCTGTCTACTATACCCCTGATCGTGGGCTGTGCCGGAGTAGGCGTAAAGGCAGGGGCTCATGATGTAAAAACAAAGAATAGTATGTGTATGCTTCCGTCAGTCCCGTAGAGCGAAGAACAAATAAGTAAAGTAAAAGAAAGCAGTTGGCCACCATCAAACGATGTCGTTCCACATAAACATCCATATGGTATCTGCGGAAACCCCAAATGCCGTTACACAAATATCTCGACATCGAGTACGAGAGGATCCTCAACACACCCCCTGCTCTCTGCTCGGTAGACGGCATAACTAGCATCGCCCATCATGCCACGGTTATTCAACCCAGAACCGCCAAGCACTTGAAGTCATGTGATCAAACTCAAAACCCTAATACTGAATCTCAAATCCCAAATTCAAATTCCCAACCTATACCTATCTGACCCTTTTAGCACTGCACTGCACTGCACCGAAGCCTGTGTGTTTAAAAGTAATTTGTCTCCAAAACGGGAGTGACGTGTTAAAGGAGTTAACGCCAACAGCGATCCCGGTAATCAATACCTTGCCTCCCCGGTCATACGTTCATGAGCTGAGTGAAATAGGGTCGAAACGAGTGTAATTCCAAAATATCAGCTGTTGAAATTCAAAATTTCCTCTCAAATGTCAAATTCAAAACTCAAATTCCAGATCTCAATCTCAAAAAGCAAATATCAATTTCAAAGCGCCAAAGTCCTGAATCTCAAAGCTCAAGATACCAAAAATTGAATCTTAGATCTCGAAAATCAAACCTCAATCAATCTCAAAAGAGCCAAAAACCTGAATCTTAGATCATAAAAATATAATATCAATCTCCAAAAGCCAAAAACCTGAAACTATGATTTCAAAACGCCACAAACCTGAGTGTCAGATCTCAAAACGCCAAAATCCTGATTCCCAGATCTCTAAACTCCAAAACTCAATTTCACAACTCGAAAAAACTGCTTCTCATATCTCAAAAAAAGCCAAAAAAACTGAATATCAGATCTCAAAATGCCAGAAACTACACATTGCTTCCGCCATATGTATATATCTCCGAGTGTTATACAGCCATGCTATTAATAGGGCATACCGGGCCAGATGTTTATTCCTTCCAAGGCATACCAGGTACGAATCTTGTCATATGAATGCAAGTACCAAAACACGGAATGACAACTCTGAAACTCAAAAACTGAAAACTAAATTTATCATCCCCATGTACGTACATATCCCGGGTGTTACAGTCATGCTAGGGTTTAACGGGCCAGATGTTCAATAAAGAGCAGTGGTATACCCGATGGGTTTGTGGACAAAACAGGGTATCATTTTATTTTAGTGACCGCGACGACCACAGGGTGCCATCACATCGGCCAGCGCCCACCACCACCCGACGCTGGCCACAAACCCACCGGATATACCCGCTTTTGGCTACTCACCCCCCAAGGGGTACCCGATTGTTACACCCACCTACCCGAAAATGTCCGGGATGTTCGACCACAACCGGCCCAACAGCCCACCACGCACAAGCTGACGCACTAGCCAAGTTCATCGAAGTTTGTGCCCCCAGCCAGCCCTGTTACCGACGGAATCATCTGCTTGATAGATAACCACCCATCTGCTTTATGACAGGTATTCATTATTTGGTTGATTCGCGCTGCCTCTCCGTTCCAACTAAAAGCCACCTCAACACGGCACAGCAGAGTAGTAGTGGTTGGTTCGCAGAGCTCTCTCTCCCTCTCCCAACCAAAAGCCACCTCATCACGGCACAGCAGTAGTAGTAGTAGTAGTAGTAGTAGTTGATTCGCTCCCTCTCCCGCCCAAAAAACACCGCTCTCTCGCCCTCCTCGACGAACCACCGGCCACCAA
>JAYJME010003118.1:0-12568 GCA_036873775.1 Costaria costata | reverse complement strand
AGAAATGGGGATGTGCTGCCACCCTTTCTGCTGTAAGGGGTCAAATTTCAATATCGAGGGCTTCAAGAAGGCAGAGTACTGCAAGGAACATGCCATGGACGGCATGGTGGACGTTCGCACAAAGCGTTGCTTAAATGCCTCCTGCACAACCGGCCCACGTTTCAATGTCGAGGGCAGCAAAACACCGTTGTACTGCAAACAGCATGCTGAGGACGGCATGGTAAACGTTGTTCGTCGCGGTTGTTCATATAGCAACTGCAAGACAACAGCACACTTCAATGTCGAAGGCAGCAAGAAGGGGGTGTACTGCAAGAAGCATGCGGAGGGCGGCATGGTAAACGTTATCGGTAAGCGTTGTGCACATGGCAGTTGCAAAACTGCCCCGAAGTTCAATGTCGAGGGCAGCAAGAACGCGATGTACTGCAAGCAGCATGCTGGGGGCGGCATGGTCAATGTACGCACAAGGCGTTGCTCTTATACTTCCTGCGCGACGGAACCGGGCTTTAACGTCAAGGGAAGCAGGACACCGGCGTACTGCAAACGGCATGCCGCGGACGGCATGGTAAACGTCCTTGGTAGGCTTTGTGAGCATGGCACTTGCACGACTGAATCAAGCTTCAATTTCGAGGGAAGCAAGAAGACGGTGTATTGTAAGCAGCATGCCAAGGATGGCATGGTTAACGTTCACAAAAGGCATTGCTTCTATGATTCCTGCTCTAAGCTGCCAAACTTCAATACCGAGGGCAGCAAAGTGGCGGCGTACTGCAAGCAGCATGCTGACGACGGCATGGTGAACATCCTCAAATTGCGCTGTTCCCGTGACTCCTGCACGAAGCTACCGAGCTTTAATGTCGAGGGTAGTAAGACAGCGAAGTACTGCAAAGAGCATGCGGACGATGACATGGTAAACGTTCGTAAAATGCGATGCTCCCATGACTCCTGCAACAGGCTATCGGCCTTCAATGCTGCGGGTAGCAAGAGGGCGAAATACTGCAGGGAGCATGCTGACGAAGACATGGTCAGAGTTCTGATCAGGCATTGCTCATATGCTCGCTGTACGAGGCTACCTCTGTTCAATGTCGTGGGCAGCAAGAAGGCGGAGTACTGTAAACAGCATGCTGAAGATGACATGGTAAACGTCCTCGGCAGACGCTGTTCTCATGACTCCTGCACAAAACACCCAAACTTCAGTGTCGAGGGAAGCAAGAGAGCAGTGTACTGCAAGCAGCATGCTGAGGAGGGCATGGTAGACGTCATCACAAAGCGTTGCTCGCATGACTCCTGCACTAAGGCGCCGAGGTGGGGTTTAATGACCGACCTCGCGGCCACTGCATGCTCTAGTCATAAGGACGATGTCGTCGGCGGCCCGATGGTCAACTTTAAAGCACTGTGTACGGTCGCCGGATGTTGTAAGGTATCGCGCTGGGGACAGGATGGGAAGCAGCCTACCCATTGCCGCGATCATGGCCCTACAACGAAGGGGCTCGTCTGCACGATCGGAAAGACTAGTGGCATGGGGAGTGGCCGTATCCCGTCATACGGCCCCGTAAGGGCCCCCACTCAACGCTTTAAAACCGAGTGTGCCTTCTAAACCCATTCAAAATGAACCATCGCATTTTGTGGTGATAGTTTGTTGTCTTGAGGGGAATGTTTTATTGGCGGAGCAGATATATGTCTCTAAGGTAGGACTCACCACTTGCTTCCCGGGGGTGTCATGACCTTTTCCCTTCTTGAGGCTTTCACTCTTCACTTTGCTTGTTGCAGTATTTGGGTGTGGCAGGCCTCGTTGGGCACACGACCACCAAAATAACAGTTGAAGTATCCTGAAGACGTGATACGGCGATCTTTTATCCCGAATATTTTTGCAAGTGTGGGATTTCCATAGAAAAGAGACAAGAGCGATAGTACCAAATTTCTCTAGTAGTCGTGGTCTGGTCTTTATTCTATAGGTGTGAATTGTTTGCATGACATCGTCCTCGAAAACGTTTGCTCGGTTTATGTAGCTGGGGATTAGTAAGCGAACGTCATCGGGACAGTGTGGCCTGTTCTAGCTCATCGGTGTGTAGTGTTAAAAACGGCGTTCGGTGGAGTACGCTGGTCATACACGTGTTTAAAAGTAATTCCAATGAATACCTTGTGATCTCGCGCCTCAGTGCATGCGTTTCACACTAGAATTCTAAATCAACAGGGTGTGCCCTCGCTAATGTACGGGAAAGTGAACGTGTCGAAGTCATCGTTGCCCTACGTGCAAGTAGTCATAGGTTGGGCGGGTAGGTGTTTGATGCCCGAGTCCGTTTCAGGATATAATATGTGTGGTGTAGACAACCAGGTGACATGCCGCAATCAGCTCACCTTACAGCATAAGTCGTAGCCCATCAACCTTAAGCGGTATGTATGCGTGGCATTTCAACAGCGCCAATCATGAGGCTGTTGAGAGCCCCCTTCGGACCCATGCTCTGATAGAGGTGCGCCATTACTTTTCTGAGGCTTCTCTCTTTAGGACCTCCATATCACACCCGAACATTGTTTTTCAGTAAACTGGAAGGGCAGCGCGATGAACAAACCCATGGATTAGGCATATATAAAAAAAAACAATTGTAAAATTTGAATATCATTCCGACCATTATGGGTTAAGGAGCCCCGTTCTTCAGAAACAAAAAAGACAAAAAATGCAACCTCTATCGTGGCACGTGTCTTCGGTCAAAACGAAATAAAAGAGTTTTATGCGGCGGAATAAAAATATACTGCTTTTTAAGTTGTGGAAACCCCTGCCTGAACAGAGGCAGCGGTCGGAAAGGGCATTCTTTGTTTCTGCAAGTAAGCATGTCGGCGTATTGTCCAGGCTAGTAGTTAGTTTCACTACGGCCACTTTTCCAAGTTTCGCTACTAGCCACTTTTCTTGGTAAATGATTTTTTTACCAATCAGAGCCAAATTCAGTTCAATTCAATTCAAAAAGTTGAATTGAATTCATTTTTTTTTCTCGTTAAAACGGGCGCTAAAGGTTGTCGATCTGATTCTGCCCGTCAGGTTCTGCGACATGAAAATTCATATCATTTTTTGCGTTCGGATACGCTACGAGTATTGTGCTAGTATCGCAATCGAATTAGTATCATTCGCGTTGCTTGTCTCCAGCCTTGATTCATATGAGGATGTATGCAGAATTATCAATTCGCAGAATCTATGAAGCGCGCGACGAAAAGGTCACCCACAAGCGCGCGAAGAAACGGTCACGCACACCTCCACATCTATACTCCTGAACTCAGCAGGAGCCCAGGGCCAGGATAGCTGTGCACCCGGCTAAAACTAGGTGTACTCGCAGAAGCACACAGGTAGCAAAGGACGGAGTGATATTATGCGGTGTCATCCCAGCAGGTATTAACGTCGCCTGCATGCCTACATATCAGTAGTCTAGGATATCCTAGTGCGTACGTCTGCTCGGTGCGTGCTGCTGTCCTCGGCGTCTCGCACACACCCCCACCTCTGATGCTGATACTCCGCCGAGGCCGATTGTGTGTGCTAGGCTGTCGAGGCGTGCAAAAACTAGCGCGATGCTGCTGCTGTACGCGCAGAACGGGCTTTGAGACTCGAGCGGGCAAGAGGGTATACCCGTGGTGTGATTCTGGGGTCACTTATTCACTTGATTATCTCGGTCACCGCTTCACTTCATAAACTGGTGACTGTTTCATCCAAATCACCACTCCAGTCGAAGACTTGAGAATTATAAGATATGGCCTTCGAGAAAATTCCATTCTTGGTTTGGTTTTAGCTTTTTCCGAAACTCTCTAATTACTTGGTTTTAGTGTGAAGTAGGAAAAAAACTAAGCGCCACCAAAAAAAGGAAATTCTTAGAATGTTATGTACTTTCATAATAACCATAATATATATATATATATATATATATATATTTTCTTGATTTTAGTATAGAGCGCATTACTACAGAGTCTATCAACAACTTTCCCAATATTTATCTCTCCGATCCGGCAAACTCCAGATATTTCGTGCATTCCTAGAAGACTTCCAACTGTTTTTCCCTCTGTGATGTGGAAGATTGAACGGAGGAAATCTGGGGTTTGTGGAGCGGGAATCGAATCGTAACATATTACATGGAAGACATGTGTGGTGAGGGGATACTTGCAATAAAGAAGGAGCGAGTGGGTTGGACTTGCATTCCGGAGAGAGGAAATTGGAGTGGATAGGTGCTAGATAAGCAAATCATATTATGTCAGGATGCAGAAGTTGTTATTACTACAACTGACGAACTCTCATGGCAACTATTTGACGAGCGGGCGTTAAACATTAGCAACGCAACAGCTAGGCGCAACTTGTGGTTATACCATTTCGTATAGTCCGCTCGGGTGGATACCGTAGTGGTTTGCTACTGTTTGTATGTCAACGAAAATGTCCTCAAGCTAACGAACATTCACTTTTCCAAGGACATGAATTCGCTCCTTATTACCTTTAGTTCCACAAACGGCAGGTGTGTACAGTCCATCCGCCATTTGCCTATCTCTGCCGCATCTATGCTCACCTGCCCCAGGTATGTTTTCGGCCCTATCATCTTTGTCGAGAATGGCGCGGTGCTTCAACGACTCCTACGCGACGAGAGCAAGCTTCAACATGAAAGGACGTAGGACACCGTCGTACTGCAAGCGACATGCTGAGGAGAGCATGGTGGGGGTTCGCAGCAGGCGTTGCCTCCATGCCTCCTGCACGACAGGACCGCGATTCAACGTCGGGGGCGAGAAAACTGCTGATTAATCTGTTCCCTATGCTGTCCGATTTTGAGCTTCAGATACATATTTCTCGATCTCAAAAATGAAAGCCGCTGCTAAATATGCACAGTCCGATTATGCAAAATCTGAGCGGAAAAAAACTGATTTGAGAATCCGACGACCCAAGTCGTCAGAGCTTGGCCCAAAATCTGACGACTTGGGTAATCGGATTCTCAACAAAAGTATGGCATGGTCTCCGTCAGCGTGATGGGCTCGGATGATTGCTTGTGTCGAAATACAAAAAACAAGACAGGCTGAGCTCATTCGGCACGTCTCTTCGCCGCGATACCAGAGGCAGTCAGCGTGGGCTCGGACGCTTCGGTCAGACGCCCAGTTCAGCGCACTTGGCGCGTCTGTTAGGGGCACCAGACCGAAACAGTTGGTCGCCGTTCGTTTGAATCCGAACTGCAAATAAATCTGATTTCGCGTAAGAAGACTCTTTCGAGTTTTGCACTAGGTCGCTAAAAAATAAATCGGACTAAAATCTGCAACTAAAAAATCGAACCGCATAGGAAACGGTCTTACTGCGAAGAAATTGAGGACGGTATGGTGGACGTCGGGAGTCAGCCGTTGGTCCAATATGTATCCTGCACGCGGCGAGCGAGCTTCAATGTCCAGGACAGAAGGAATCGGCGAACTGCATGCAACAAGCTGTAGACGGCATTGTGGACGTCCGCCGAGGTGTTACTCACGTTTCTACTACATGAAGCGAACAAGCTTTACGTGGAAGTAACAAGACTGCGTTGTATTCCAGAGAAAATGCTGATGACAGCGTGGGGGTCGTTCGGAACAGCCGTTTCTCTTTAAATTCCTGCACGGGACGATTGAGCTTCATTGATCAGGGCAGCAGGACGCCGGCGTATCGCATGGAACATGCATTAGATGGCATGGTGAACATCCGCATCCCTACTAATAGAGTAGTTTCTCACTTGAACCTTGCACAAGGCGATCGGCCTTCAATATCGCGGGCGACAGGTCAGTGGCGTACTGCCGTTAACATGCAGTCCACGGTATGGTACGGCTTCCACGTGTGCTAGAGGACACATAAAACCTCCATATTTACAAAGGTGGCTACGGCGGCAGACACAACCGGCGTTGGCATAGCCGTGTACAATCACAGAGCCGGTCGGACATTGTAGGCTGCGGTAACACACATTTCTTGTCATATTTCAACCGCACCAAGGTCAATCACGTGGCATACAAAACCACTATACACATCGAGTAATGACATGGCACTGCCTTCACCACCCAACAGTATAGAACACGACGACACGTTACCCCCTACACTGATATAGTGTCTAACTTGGTGAAGATTCTGTTCCAAGTGGCGGTCCGTCGGCAAGACCGCCGACAGTCTTGCAGCCTATACGCCGCGCTAATTCGGAGTCCTCCGTCTAGTCTAGGACACGCAAGCGCAATAAAATGATCAACCCGGCCCAGGCCACTTGTGGACACCGACTAAAACAGGCACCAGTCAGCGGGAAACGCCCGGGACAACGGAACCTTTCGACGACCGTGCCCTTTAGCTTTTGTAGATCTGTCGACTAAGCAAATGGGAAAACATAATATTTAGTTGACCGACGTTCGCGGTTCTGACTCATGTGTCGGCACCAACCCCTCGTTTCTCAGGATGCGGCACCTGCATCAACGAGATAGGCTTCTACGTTCTGACCACTAACGAAAATGTTTCCAATGCCCGTCAAGAATACAACCGCATGGTCACCGTCCTACCTGCATGATGGATACAGCAGGTGCGCGCAGCGCTCCTGGCGTCGACGAAATGGAACTGATCGCGATAGTTGGCGTTTGTCCTTCACCACTTCGTACTGTCTGCGAGGAATGCCTTGGGGCATGCGTTAATGACAGTGTGCATCGTGGAGTTCACGGCGAGCAATCCACTTTATATCCTTACGCACAGGCTCGTTCAACTTCGTCGTGTGCCGTGTGTGAGACAACTGCCTCTGCACTGTCAATATCGGCTTTGTCTTGAGGCCAGGACAAAGGGCACAAAATTTTTCAACTTGGAGCGTCCCACCGACGGGCATCAAACCGACGGGGGTTGGTTGTTTTTTTCGCTTACAGACAGACCTGTCGGCCTCCGCTGTAAATCGCCGACAGTGTTCTCAAAATGAATATCGACAGTACGAGACAGCAGATAACAGACACGATTATATGTAGTAGACGCCTTGACCCTGCGACCTTCGTGACATCGATGTATCGGGAGCCGGACTTTGTTCCCATCGCTGCCGATGATTCATCTAACGAACATCGCCATTACATTACATGCACGAATGTTCGGAGACAACAACCATATCTGTTTGTGTCGACGGCATTCGTATACGCGTCTACGGCTGCTGGGATTTAGACCGCTGGTCACTCTTCATTACAGCCCACGCGGCACTACTTTTGTGGCGTTTCAACAAACACCTCGTTATCTCTGTTAAACGGGTATACACAACAAGCGTCTGACGTGTGAGTGGAAAGCCACGCTTGTGACTATAGATGCCGCCGAAATACAGCAAATGGAGCACAGAAGTCCATTGCTGCTT
Organism: Costaria costata; assembly: GCA_036873775.1. NCBI lineage: Eukaryota > Phaeophyceae > Laminariales > Agaraceae > Costaria > Costaria costata. Next base: position 5,246 of record JAYJME010003118.1, on the reverse strand, counting down.
TGCGTTGAAGTCTGTTTTTCACCCGTCTAGACGAAACCTCTTACTCGGGAAAGTCATTTCTGGAACAATGTTCAAGCAAGAAAATACGGTCATTCAAGCCTTCGTATACGTCAGTTACGCCTGTGAAGTTAAAGACATTAAGAGAGGAAGACATTAACCAAAATAACAACAGTACGGCAAACGGAGGGCCTCCAGCTTCAAGCAACCTGGGTAACTCCTAGCGTAGAGGCCAATATCTGCCCCCGCAGTGGAACGCACCCGAAGGGCTACGCAACCAAGACCACTATACGACATGTGTCACTGCGAACTATTTCAAAATATACACTCGGTTTTGACGTGAAATGAGGGTGCCCTTACGGCGCCATATGACGGACCACGACCGATGCTCGCGTTGCCAACCATTCCAGCAGTGCAGACAAGCCCGTCTTCAAGAGGCCCGTGATAATGGCAGTGGGTAGGTTGCTCGCCATCGAGGCCCCATCGCGTTACATTGACACAACCCACGACCTTGCACCTGGCTAAGTAGCTGATCACCGGACCGCCCAAAATATCGCCCTTATGGTTGCGGCAGGCCGTGGCCGTACGGTCGGCCAGCAGACCCCATGCCGGCGGCTTACTGCACGACTCGTGCGAGCAACGCTTGGTCTTAACGTCTACCATGTCCTCCAGCGCATGTTGTTTGCAGTACACCGCGGGCTTGCTGCCCTCGAAATTGAAGCGCGGTTGCCTCGTGCAGGGGTCATGTGCGCACCGCCTCGTTTTCCAGACGTCTACCATGCCCTCTTTAGCATGTTTCCTGCAGTACAACGGCTTACGGGTGCCCGGGGCATTGAAGGTTGGCTGCTTGATGCAGGAGTCGAAGAAGCAACGCAAGCTACACACGTTCACCATGCCGTTCTCAGCGTGCTTCTTGCAATACGCTGCCGCCTTGCTGCCCTCGAAATTGAAGTTTGGACGTTTCCGGCAGTCGTCATGTGAGCAACGCATGTTGCGAACGTTTACCATACCGTCCGCAGAATGTTGCTTGCAAAATGACGGCGTCTTCTTGCCCGCGAAATTGAAGTTCGGTCGCTTCGTGCAATCGTCATGTGAGCAGCGCATGCTCCAAACGTCCACCATGCCGTCGTCCGCGTGCTGCTTGCAGTACAGCGGCCTGCGGCTGCCATCGAAGTTAAATGTTGATCGCTTGCTGCAGGAGTCATGCAGGCAGCGTTTGCTGTAAATATCTAACATGCCGTCCACAGCATGCTCCTTGCAGTACACAGGCGTCTTGCCCACAAAATTAAAGCTCGCCCGCTTTGTGCAGGAGTCACTTGGGCACCACACGCGGCGAACATAAACCATGCCGTCTTCCGCATGACGCTTGCAGTACAACGGCTTCCTGCTTCCGTTTTCATTGAAGCTTGGACTCTTCGTGCAAAATTTATGTAAGCAACACGACATATCGTCACAGATTGCGCCGGCCCTGAAATACCTGAGGAAATCCAGCAGGAGGGGGCGAGGGAGGGGCGGGTTAATGACACCATTGGCAAAATTTTGAAGCTTGAGGTTCATGAAGCTAAATGACATACCATAACAGATGTAGAGGGGATTCGTAAAATCCTCTCATGTACGTCGCCGTCCCTTGCTTTGGGATAAATGCACGCGGTTCGTGGTTTGAGTCGAAGGAGCAGCAGTGCCTTGTACATGCATGATAATCGTTAAGAACGCATGGGTGGCAAATCAATGGGGGGAAACATGGCAACACGATTGTGGGTCGTTCTCTTGCTCGTAAGCGGTTGCCCGACATGGGACCGCTCGCTTTCTGGACCAAATGCCTCTCGTGAGATTGCTAGCAGCGGGTAGAAAATGTTACACAGCTTTCGAAACACATAAAAAAATCGTATACTTCGCACGAGCACATCCCATGTTCTCGGGGGCGACGCAACGTGCTACGCAAGTAGTCGGGCCGACGAGACACCGTTCTACCCGACTTCAAGTGAACTGTACGATACATACCAAGACGAATGGATGCGCAGAGAAGTTGACTGCCAACAGCACGGCTCCTGACCTCGCTCAACCCTGACGATAACGAGAAATACTGCATAAACCGTCAGGGTGCTTCGTGTTCTATACACGAGGCACGATACCCGGATTCAATAGGCTCGGAGAAATGGCAAAGTCTATACATGTACTCAACAATTTGACGCCACATATGGATTCCTGCGCTGACCGATGCCTACGGTACGGGGGTACACGTGTATTAGAAGTAGGTCGTCCCTAATAAACATGCGCATTGTGTCCGCAGCTTATTCGAAATATAGGCTTTGCCTCGATAAATCATTGCTGCCCCCATGGCATGAAGAATATTTTATCACCGAGTATCTCGTTGTTGGTGGCTTTGGGGCCTTCGACCAGCGCGTTAACATAATCTGAACCATCCTGAAGTGACAAATTAATGGGACACTATCGCGCCGCTGGTGAGGTCAGTGTCTGGGAACCATAGAGAAATGGACCACGACGATGTACATATCTTGAGAACGATAAAAAAGCGACAGATCACGTGCAAGTGCACGTAGTGTGCTCTTGGCTGTAGGTATTTCGCCCCCGATCCGTGTTAGTCTGTCGGCTGCGAATTGATTAGGAGAGTATCGATGATGATACCGGGAAGCTCGGATGAAGGTGCCTCAAGTATCAGAACGTAAGAGCTAGAGCTATATTTGTTTGAAAAGAAAAAGGTGCGACAAACATCCAAACAAGCATTGCCCAATGGCCGGGCACTCTACGCATGGTTTTATTCCCTCTTCGCAACCAAATATGGCGCTTAAATTGACCCGTCTATAATGCATTGGGAGGGAGCTGGATGAGGTACCCGCTTTGTAAGATTGACCTAGGGCACACTGCTGTAGTTTTCAGCATCGATGTGGGAGACAAAACTTGTTTTTCCTAGACCCTCAGGTTTTAGAAACAAAAGATGATCGAGTAGGCCGATTTGTAGCACATCCTTGCTATATTTGTTTCGGTTTAGCGACTGAAAGGCCTCTTGCTTTCGGCCAAAACAAAAGGATGTCTTGTGTCTCCTTAACACCTTTCGTCAGGGTGTCACAAAACTCGCAACGTGTATCATTGCACCCGTTGCGACGGCCGGGATTTCCTCTCGATCAGCTAACAACCCTAACGCTATAGCGGCTGGAGCTCGGTGCATAAAAAATAACGGAACAACGATAAGCTGGCATGCTTCAAACACCAAGCATGTAAAAACAAATTACCCGAGGCCACGAATGTCCTGCTCACCAGCCATAACAGCAACCGACTGGTGCTACGTAGGTTGGAAGGGTTACCCATATTTTCACTGGCGTGTTTAGGCCAGTCCAGTGCGTGACTCGTTACTTGTCTCACGAATGTCTTGTCTTCTTTTCTGCGCAGCGTAACAAGCGATCCCAGGGTGGCGGAAATCCCGAAATCAGCAAGCACAAACAAATGACACTGCAAATATGTGTATATATAGGGTAGTCACTTTTCCGAGTGGATCTGATTGGCTGAAATCAAAGGGCCTCAAAATGTCACCTTCACCGTAGCAGCCGTCAGTCAAAAGCAGGCAAGACGAGAGCCATCTCCATGGGGAGTGTAGGGGCGGTGCAACAATCAAATCATCAGCCGGTGGCACACAGAAAATGAAGAATCGCTGCCTTGGCGTTTGTCGGCTCGTGGTTTATGTTGCAAGAAGGCGGATTGCAGACACGAAAGAGGTGTGTGACTCTGACCCACGGTTCTAGGGGCCTTCCGGTAACAAGGACAGTGCAAAAGGGAGAGTCGGCTTGTGTAACAGTGCACCACACCAGAGTCACATTATGATAACACCTGGAACGTTCAGGTATCACGTCTCTTCCGCATTACCCCGCTAAAAACATGGTACGAAATCTACGTACCATATCAACGTGTCGTTTATTTTGCCCCGCGCATCTTATACATGTTTGGCGTCTCTTATGTTGGAAACCCGTACTAGACCCCCTAGCTGCAACGGGAAGAAAATGCAGAATTATGTTAACCGCCTGGGCAATACAACATTTCCGTGTTCCCATCCGCGGCCTTAAAGGGCCTGACTGCATCTTGGTGGCAGTGTCCTTTCTATACCAACGCTCCTCGACAATTTGGATATATATCAGTTTCCTTACCGTTACTTCGTTCCAATCAAATTTTATGGCCTTATTTAAACTGGAGACCGCGTGGTGGCCAATTTCAATGGACACGGGCTCCCATTAAGAGTGTTGAGTCCACTACAAAGTTCGATGGCAACTCAACGGTAAACATTCCGAAAAATAAATTTTTGGATGCCTCAAATATCCTCTTCTACCACGCGGGGTCCTTTACAAGTGTAATCTTATTTTACTTTCGTCTGAATCCGAAACTCGACTGGGATATCAATGGCTCCGTCTAGAACCTCCGTCACGTTTTCAGCGCAACAATCGACAGGGGCTCTAGTAACTACTACATAAGGTCAGCAACTAATATTGTCCCTAGTGACCTGTTCAACCCTTCGCCCCTCCCCGGAGCATAGGGACCGGACCATGCTGGAACCAGTTCGTCGCCTTGTGCATACATATTTTAGTTCAATCGAACGTATAGTTCACTGTTCCATGTTGAACCTGTCAAGTTTGCCGTGGTTGGCTAGAAAGACGTGACCTCATTTCATTAGAAAGTAAAAAACAGTCCAGGTTGTGAGATCAAGCTTTTACAAGAAAATCGTATTTGAAGGTTGCGTGCAGTGCCTTCTTCGATTTGGCGTGATGCGGTGAAACGTGTCGGTTACTGGGTAACCGTACCAAGGTGAGCCCGACGATATCATGTAGACAGATACGGAGGTTTCGGAAGTACAGAACTATGCCATCCATAGGTATCTCCAAATGTGGGGATAGTATTCGTGTTCTATACTTTCAGTTTGAGAAGGCCTGTATATATCAGACTAATGCCAAAGGGAACGCGAAGTTTAAGTTTTTTTTTCAAAACAATCGGAAGAAACTTTGAGGCTGAAGATACGCCCGTACCGCCGCTGTGGGAAAAAAGAGGGGAACTGTTTGTTTTTGTTTCTTTTTTTTCACGCGGAGCAACTTGTTTTTCTTGTTGAAAATTGTCACCACGCTGATAAAAAATCAGCTCAATCGACGCTAGACCTCGGATCTCGATACAGACTCAACCCACAGCCAACCCGCTTGGTGTCAGGCACAGCCAACGAATGCAGATGACGGCATCGAAGATATTAGGTGGAT
>JAYJME010003117.1:0-12569 GCA_036873775.1 Costaria costata | reverse complement strand
AAGAATTTATTTTGGGTGCGGTTCAACTTGAAGGGCAGCCCTTGAACACCAGCAGGAGGGGCACTCTTTTCTACGTAGGTTTCGAATTTGGTGCGATTTCTAGAGTACACCAGATTCCCCAACAGAAATATGGGCAAAGTCGTGAATAGACCGGTCCAAATATAACGTGTTTCCTCTACAAACATGGAGTCATCCTTGTGGGTTCCTGCGTGGCCGTAATAGTTAGTGTGTGTTTGCACAATTTGACACGAGTCGACGAAGCAACATATTGCCGAACTCTTCTCGCGATCAAAGTGCACGGCACGCACCGTAGCGTAGAGGGGTAAGAAGAGCCTGCTTTGTGACCCCTGATCTAAGTTTCGACTACCGTTGTAGGGGGAGAGCAACGAAGGGCAACGATGATAAATTGCATGAAAAAACAAACACAATAGACCTGTTAATGGTGGTCGGTTAAAATTGAACCTACTGTAACACTGAAATTACCTACCGGGCGACAGCACGCTGGTTGGTTCACAGATAGATGGATACTTTGGTCATGAGATGCACCCACTAACAGTACCACCGCCTTTAGCTTTAGCGTCACTACGATGTATCGATACGCAGAACAACGCAATTACTTCATCATGTGCCGTCTCACGATCGTCATGGTTATGCGTCTGCACGGCGCTGCTGTTCCCTGGGTACAAGCAATTATCAAGTGAGGTTACGCACGAGCACAAGTTGGCCATACCCCGCCCGCCATTTGCGTTCTTACATTGAATTTCCCACACGGCCTTACATCTGAAATAGCTGTTGCCAGCAGGCGTGTTTGATGGATGAGCGTTCCGCACGAGCAATGAAACAGAACAACGCAATCAACTGTTGTGTCTATGCGTATTGTCGGAGAAAAGACATTCGGATATTCTAGACTGCAATGCTCATGTCAGGCCTTTGTGAATCATCAAATCCTGGAATGCCCACCTTTCCAAAACCCCCACATTCGTCGTTATTTACTTCTGGTTCTCCAGCGAAAGGTGTCCAGAAGCTCAGTCGAAATTCCCCCCGTCGTGTCCGCCTTCCGTCCGCAGCTGCCCGAGGCATCTACGCAGCATCATTCCGTGGAGAGAACGATCCGTTGCCTACACGACCCCTGCACAAGGGTGCCGAGCTTTAGTACCAAGGGGTATACGCAGGCGTTGTACTGCAAGAAACATGCCGGAGACGGCATGATGAGGATCCGTATCAACAGCTGCTTACGTACTCCCTGTACAAGGAGACCGGCATATAACGTCGGCAGCAGTAGGAAGGCGATGTTCTGAAAGCAGCATGCTGAGAACGGCATGGTCAATGTCCGTGATAAACGTTGCTCACATGACTCCTGCACGAGGGTGCCAAGCTTCAACGTCGAGGGCAGCAAGAAGGCGACGTACTTCAAGCAGCATGCGGAGGGCAGCATGGTAGACGTTCATAGCAAACGTTGCTCACATGACTCCTGCAATAGGCGATCGAGCTTCAATGTCGAGGGCAGCAAGATGGCGGCACTCTGCAAACAGCATGCTGAAGATGGCATGGTGAATGTCCGTGCTACGTATTGCTCATATGACTTATGCACGAGAACGCCGAGCTTTAATTTTGAGTGCAGGAAGTCGGCAGTGTACTGCAAGTTACGTACTAAAGCCGGAATGGTGAGCATCAACAAGAAACGTTGCTCACATGACTCCTGCAAGAGGCGGCCGAACTTCAACGTCGAGAGCAGCAAGACGGCAGAGTACTGCAGACAGCATGCTGCGGAAGGCATGGTGGACGTCCTTAGCAAGCGTTGCTCGCATGTCTCCTGTTCGACGCATCCGACGTGGGGTACAGTGACCAACGGGGCTGCCACTGTATGTGTCCGTCACAAGACCGATCTCTTGGACGGTCTGGTGATCAACTTCAAAACCGCCTGCAAGGTGGCTGGTTGTCGAAACTCCTCGAGGTGGGGAATCGACGGCAAACAGCCTACCCTCTGCCGGAACCACGGCCCTCGCAAGGAGGGGCTCGTTGACATTATGAGAGCGGATCATGGCAAGGGGGGAGGTTCTTCCTTACCGTCCCGTACCCCAATGGCCACCTCCCACAACGTTAAAACTGAATGCTCGTTCTGAGTTTGACTGGTGTGGCACATTTAAGGCGAATACAGAAAGGTCTGTAGAGTAGGCCGCTGTCTGTAACGCTCGCCTTGAATCGAGACTATTGTTACCCTTTTTAAACGAAGGGTTGACTATACTTCGCTTATGTTCAGCCATTGAAGTCCATACCCATGTAAGGCAACCGCACGCAGAGGAACGTTCTCCTGAGGTTTGTCTATAGCACGTGGTATGCTCGTTGAAGTCGTTGTTCGTGAGGAAAAAGAGGCACGGGACATACTGCAGCAAAATCCGCCCTTCAGGTTTTGACCTGGCCCCAAGCTGTGGCGTTTTGATTGTCTCATGCGATACGGGAGAGCGAGTTTCCCGCCATGCGTATCGTGTTGGAAAGCACCAGACGTCTCAGTGAACGACGTGTTTGAGCTAAACCTCTTTTTGTGTCACAACCATGGCACTTGACGGGGCGGCACGTACGAAGCGTGGTCAGGATGGCGTTCTCCACTCGTTTGTCGAGGTTGGCGGCAGATATAGCGGGGCGGCTGTTGTGATCCAGTGGTAGTAGAGTGCCTTCTCGAATCGGTCCACTGGAGACTGCCTGCAAAAAGCAGAGTATCAAGCATTAGCTATCGCAGTGGAAGATTCTTGCTGGCGTAGTGGAGGTCACCGTGTGCTAAGGTTGGGTAACAGACCTTTGTTTGGTTCTGAACCTGAAGTCGGTGCCCCTTGAAAGTCAACCAGGCAGGTTGTGGGTGTTGGGCGGTCGATGCCTAGCTCGTGCCCGTTGTGGCGTACTAGGTAGATGGGTAAACATATACCTTTAACGATATTGTAATTGTATTGTCAATAAAAAGGTACCTGCCCCTGTTTTATATCTCTAGATACTTTACCTTCTGTATGCAGCACACATGTGTACCATTCATCCGGTAAGGCTGCAGCGTTACTCGATACTATGAACAACAGGGCCTCTAACATATACAAAACATCTGACTTGGCGGTGGATGTTACAACGTGGACGCTTACTACGATAGGGGTAGCTCTGTTCAGCCGAAATATGTATGTTTGACCAGGGCTCCTCAATTGGGGCTGCCACAAAATATCGTTGGAATACCGTTTTTGTTTTACAGTATGGTTTGCTACTTCGTATATACCTACTGTAGGCCTTTGGATTGTTCACCGGGTTGTACTCTTGTTTTATCTGAAACTTTAATTTTGCGTGAGGTACGAATCTGGTGCACCCCATCGCAGAATGGTTCCGTGGGTAGCTACGTTCGCTACCCCGTACTCTCTTATGACACACAGCGATGGTCACGATGGCAGAGCGTCCTGGCCGGTGAGGTAAACCTCAGTTTGCCGACGAGTTAGGCCCTCTTCGATGATAACTGTTCTCGGGTTATGGGATGGTGGGCTATCCTCGGGTCGTCTGATGATGACTGTCCTCAGAACGACGACGGTCTTTGGGGGCTAGCTCGGGGCTGTGGGTAGACAGCTCGGTCTGTACGGAGGATGGTGATGTGTGTATGCGTATGTATATGTACTATATGTATGAAGTAAGACGGTGGTGTCTTATTTCGGGAAAACATATACCTGGTGATCATCATCACCAAATATGATTCGCTAAAACCGGGGGATATATAGGTTTTTGGGGTCTATGTTGTAGGTTCTGATCATCATAAGTTCCCTGTAATGGTTGTACGCGGCGCTCTCGGGCCAACATAGGCTTTGCCGCCATGAACTGTCGAGATTTCAGGGGCGAGGGGGGAATGGGGCGTGAACGTGTGGGCGTGCAAGCACTCCAGTTCCTCTACGTTTGATCAAGGGTAAGGTCAACTTCTCACTGCCACGTATTCAGCTGTCAAACCGGTCAATTGAAATCATTCAGCGGCGCAACTGCTGTTCATCGAACCGTAACGTACGGTAGATTACTATTATAGTAGATTCGCCAACCGCACCTTATAGGGCTGCAACACGGAAGACGATACAATACCCAACACACCACATGTACGCGACACGACTTAAAATATATTCTGCTGCGGAGCATCGACCCAATGGACTAGTACTACTGCACCTGGTATGCCGTATGTAATCAACACGACCCCTCGAAGGATGCAGCAGACTCAACCAATCATCCACTAAATGGAACGTCATCCCAAGATGTTATCCTCTGCCATCCTATATATTTCGGTAAAGCTCCGGTAGTAAAAATGCAATTTCTTTATCCTCTTTTTCACTTTTGAGCCCGTACTCTTCTGTACTTTGTTATCAATATTTTCACTTGCCAGCTCAGCTCGTGGGAGGTCTTTACCGTCTGCCGCCTTCTGGACAAGACGTGGTGACACGTTTCTTCCGTTCTCCCCGCCGGTATACCGCGTGCTACGATACAGGTTGCACTTATTGGCGTTTTTGTTTCTGAATAACGGGGCTCCTTAATCCAAAGTCGTCCGAATGCCATTCTTGTTTAGCAATATAATATTTTTAATGCCTAGTCCATGGGTTCGCTCATCGGGCTTACATACCAGTTTACTCAAAAACATTTTTCGGGTGTTTTATGGCGCTCCTAAAATGAAGAGCCTCACAAAAAAGGGTGCACCTCTATCGTAGCATGGAAATACTTGAAATATTTGTTTCGCGCATAGGGTTCATTCAGCACTCCCACTGCTTGATAATTTTCATCGGAGTTTGCTAACCCACGCTTTCGGCTGTAATCTACTAGACTATATAACAAGTGTTTCCAAAATGTATCATATTTCAACCTTAAACACGTATTTCGTAAAACAGCCTGTGTTGTGGAACACCATTCCAATGGTGTACGCTACTTCACTGTCAAGCGTACCAACTGCACCCATACGCCAACTGGCAATGAAAACGTACATTGCGTGCGGCGCTAACGACTAAACTAACTTATGGTAGATGTTCAGACCCGAGCCTCCCTCTCGAACCTCCCTCCCTGTGTAAACCTTTTATGCCCGAGCGGCTCCACGTTTTGTCTTCTGTTTACATTGTCGGAACTGTACTTCCAACTTCACAGTTTTTCCTACCCTTGTACACACGGCACGGGCACGGCTCGCATCGTTTTCTAGCGAGAATGGCCTTGCTGATGGGCAGCAGCTTGCTGGCGATCACAACTAACTGACGCCGTGCCGCGATAGGGATATCAAGTTGTATGGGCACAATGTTTCTGGCTGTCGAGAGGCTCCTCGAATCCGTGGAACTACCCGATACCAACGTTTGGTTTAGGTTAATATTTGTTGTAAACAGTACGCGCCGTGTGTTGAGAATTTGAGATTAAGTATTTTAGGCTGTTTTTTTTAATATATATTCGAGGCACGCCATTTAAAATATTATACTTATAATATACCCTTTAAGAGCCTACGCTCAACGTTGATACCAAACTAAGCCGCGAGGCTTTTTTGCCGTGTACTCTACCATCTAGCAGTAGGCCATGGGATCGTTCATCGGTTGCACTTTCAGTTTTCACAGAGTCGTTTTTTATGCGAGAAATGGAGCGCTCCTCAAGCGAGGAGACCGAGGACATACTCGCAGGTGCACCCCTACCGTAGCATGCACCAGCTCCGCCACGGGGAACAGCTCGGATATCGCTTCGTTGCGCGTTTCTTCCTGGGTGATTGCTATTTTTGCGAATTTCGGACAGGATTTGTTTTTGTTCAGAGTTTGAAGACTATTGGGGCGGCGTGTGTTGCTCAATTCCACGGTCTTGAGGATAAAATATGTTTTGGAACTATTAATAGTGCAGGTAATTTATCGCTGTCATGAACATGAGGATGCGGTTCCCCTGGGGGATTGACAAACGCAGCTTATTTCTGAGGACCTTTAACTCAAGGTCTGAAAATATACTTCGTATAAACTCCAGTGCAAGTTGTTAGTATGTCACCGCACTCGTCGCCTTTAAGGCTGCAACACCTAGATCATCAACATGATGAGTTGAGGGTACGATACACTCCTAAGGTACGCAGTTCCCTACACGTTTCAACAACACGGGGTATGTAGGTTCTAAATACCTTGACGTCCTGGGCTAGAGGCGCCCCTTCGTGCAACACACCAGGGTAAAATAATCACGTAGACCCCGCGATAAAGGGAGATGTTGTGTTCCGGGCGTGAAGACGGCAGAGCTGTTTAGTCGGCACGCCATAAGTCAACAATAGTCCATAGCCGCACTACTGTAATAAGTAGCCGTTTCCCGGAGGTGCTGACTACCCGACTTATTGGGTCTCCATACTTACTTGTAGGCAGGATTGTTACATGCGGGATATAAACTAAATACATGTACGATTATGTTGGAGCTTGCGCGAGAGCAGCCGGAAGGCCTGTTTTAGACCAGGTTTTGAGCCGTCCACGGAATAGCTCAAGGGGGGGTCCACCTCTCGGTGCGCCGTTTCTTGGACGTGCCTCAGCTTGCTCGCCCCTCCCGACCCTGCGAGTACTGGCCTCGGCCGTGCTCGCGGCATGTCGTGGTGGCCCTTGCCAAATCGCGTTTCTTGGCCAAATTTCGGTTCCGAAATATCAAGTGTAGCTAATCGTAAAGAAACACAAAAATATGGATTGAAATTAAAGTGTTTGTTGTAGAGAGTAGATGGAAGGTTAAGATGAAGGCTTATATGGCCGCCACACCCGGGTTCGACTCCCGACGTGTCACTTTGGTTTTTTAGTTTTTTTTTTGTCTTCCCATGTGTTTTCGAGCCTCTCAGTCATTGTATCCGATATTATATTGCCTGGTACTTTTGTTTGTTGGTTTGTTTGTTTGTTTGTTTGTGTTTTCTTGCGTCTTTTTTTTGTTCTATACCTACCGGCTCAAAGGGAAAATATTGTCATGATTTATGCATATTATACTGGACACTGCTTGCTGTTTGTCGTTCTGCTGGTGCTGCCGCTGCTGTCGTTGTTGAATTTACACGTATAAATACGTACATAAGTCTTGTGCGGCGGCTGCTGCTGTTACGAACGAGTATTCATATTAGGTTATGGCACCTTCATCAAGTAGAACCAAGAGGCATGAGTTATCTGGCACAGCAACAGGAGTTTAGTTGGGATACACTGGCACATATTATAAATATGACAGTTTGAGGGTGCGATACCTATATGTTTGGTCAAGTAATAATTCAGGCACAATTAGTTGTAGTTTTGTTTTGATACGCTCGCACTAAAGTAGCAACAGCTATAGTCGTGGCAGTAGTAGTGGCAGTAGCAGTACTGTGTTGACGCACTCCTGCCGCCACGGGGCAAGGAATCTTAATTTCTGCTGGATTTCCTGCCTATTATATTATTCATTCTTTTGCCAGTTTGAAGGTTCGATACGCCATATGATCATCGGCTCCCCCTAATCCCGACTGCTCATCTGACATAATAGTACCTTCGGTGAATCCACCGAATGTTGTCGTGGCGGTTGTATAGTAGGAGTAGTACCTGTGTGTTGTCGCACGCCTGTGGCTCCTCGGCCGTCGGCCGAGGGATATTCGACGGTGATATCGTGTAAACATGCGTCACTGACATTGATAACAACTATGCTGGATTTTCTACGTGGTTGGGGGTTCTCTACACGATGATCACATTGTCGGATGATAAAACAAAATAGTACATGTAAGGACGATAATGTTCGAAGTTGCACGAGAGGAGCCGAAGGGCCTTATTTAGACCAGGTTTTGAGCCGTCCACGAAATAGCTCGAGGTGACGTCCACCTCTCGGTGCGCCGTTTCCTGGACGTGACCTTGCTCGCCCCTCCCGACCCTGCCAGGCCCCACTGTGCTACCTACTGCAAAATAGTACTCGAACTAGGCTTTTTGTATCCTGGATGCTACTTGCTGCTGCACAACGTAGTATCGTATGCACGCTGTACTTCTACGGCTTGCCGTTTGTCGTTGTGCTGCCGCTGCTGTTTGCTATGTTGTTAAAAATCGTTACTCATATTTTCGGGTTGCTCCCACCAACACACTGCCAGCGCACACGAGCGAAGCGAGCCACCCGCCTCAGCCATCGCACTCCCATCAAGCACACTGCCAGCGCACACGAAGCGAGCCACCCGCCTCGGCCATCGCACTCCCATCAAGCACACAGCCAGCGCACACGAGCGAAGCGAGCCACCCGCCCCAGCCACCGCACTCCCATCAAGCACACTGCCAGCGCACACGCACGAAGCGAGTCACCCGCCCCAGCCAACGCAGTCCCATCAAGCACATTGCCAGCGCACACGAGCGAAGCGAACCACCCGCCCCAGCCACCGCAGTCCCATCAAGCACACTGCCAGCGCACAAAGCCACCAAACATGGCGTTAGCCTTGTGCCTGGACCTACGCAGTCCCTACGTTTCAGTCCCTACGTCTCTCATCGAAACCCTTCCCCGAGTACGTACCTAAACACTGTGACTTCGCTCCCACCTACACACGTCCGAAAACCAATTTCTCGCCAAAGCGAGCCACCAAAACACTGTGACTTTGCATTAAACACTACTCCCTTCTCGGTCTATGTATTGTTGTATTTATTCGTACGAGCAGTGCGGCTGATGTAGTATACCATGGTATAGTGCTGCTGCTGTACGAACAGCTACAATACTAAAAACGAGATAGTGTGTATTTCTGCCTGTTCAGCGTTCTTTCTCTGCATTCATCCATGACAATGCTTTGCACCCCCCTTGGCAGCACGTAATGTCACATTGACGGCCTATGTTTGTCTATGACATCCTCGACCGTTAAGGGCATGCGCGGAGCCGTAGGCAGGCGTCGAATCCCCTTTGTATTTATATTTTTTTGGGCGGGACCCGGTCGGCCGGTCGACGGGGGGGGACTGATTTGGCTCGCTTCACTCGCTCGACTTAAACACACAAGTCGGATGGCGATCAGCTGACTTCGCCGGCGGATTTGGCCACAACAGTAAGATATTTTTACTAACGGCACGTACCGATTATTCCACAGAACACGTGGTGGGTGCTGGCACGGGCACAGTGCGGTGTGCGTCGATAGCGAGCGGTGGACAAATTTGAAAGTGGACATAACGTGACGTACAAGCCCTCCAACAGGTAAGCAAAAACACGCGCGTTTGGCACGTCTGTGAGGCCTATAATGCGCCTCTCGCTGTGTGTGACCGCATACAAACGAGTACATGGTGGATGGATGGCTATTTCTGCGGCCTCCCGAAACCGCTGGTGGCGCTTTTCAGTTTTATTACGGTGTTGTTCTCCCTCTCTTCCCGTTGGTCAATTCGTATATCATCAATGCCAAGATATCAAGATATCAAGATATAGATCTACAACGCCGGGGGATATTTTACAGAGTAGTAAACCGTAGCCGCTGCCCCAGCCGGCACCGCGGAAGGCCACCCCCGGCCGAGGCAGAGGAAAAGGTGCCACCCCCGGCTGAACAGCACGCAACTGTAGTTAATCCGTGTTGATCTGGTTGAGCAGCTTCTCACGTACATATCTGGTACCTGGTACGTACGTGGTACCAGTACGAAACAAGCATTTTCTCGTACACTCGATAATAGTACGCGACACGCTCGCGGTATCATATAATATCCATGTGAGATACGTAGAACTGCAGAGTTCCTGTTTACAGTTAGTATTTTGCCGGCGCGTGTGCTGTGCAAGCACAACACGCAACAACAGCAAGTACATCGTAGCACCAGCTACTCGTAGTGCCCGCCAAGTATCATTCGTCAGCGACCTGCTCTACTTCTGTAGTAGTCCAGTGGAAGGGATAAGCCTTAGTGCGCCAGGGATTTCAGAGAGGTGAGGCTGTGCTATCCAATATCCTTCCCTCCGTGTACAGTATAGCAACGGCGGCTCTACTTGAAGTGACTGACTGCTGTGGGGCATGACGATGCTGCTGCGGTTCGACTCCGTTTTGCTTTTTGACATGATGCTCTGCTGCGGTTTGCGCCTTCTGCTGCTGCTGCTGCTGCTGCTGCTGCTGCTGCTGCTGCTGTAGTCAGCACTCCGTTGTGCGTGGCGTGTCGCGTACGAACAAATATAAACACTGGCGCACACAGCGGCGAGCAACCAGATACCAGGGCAGCAGAGCAGCAGTTATAGGTATGGTAGATACGGCGGTGCTCATATATATGATACCAGGTAATAAGCAGGCTGTTGTTTGTTGTTTTGTTGTCGTCATTTTTTTATGGCTCGGTTGTTTTCCTGCTTGTGGTTGTGCAACTCTCTGGTGGTGTGCTTTTCTTGTGTGAATGATCGTCCGCGCAGGCATGAACTCGCACACATATAGTAGGTGTACAGATACGAGGCACCCCAGACCCCAGCGAGCAGTGACGGGCAGCAGAGACGGCAAAATTCATATTAATAGTACATTGCGCGGCTTGGTAGCGTGGGGCAGCGTTGTGTATTTGATTCAGTAGAGTGGGACAGTTGACTCTTGGCCCCTATTTTTTAAACTCACAGCTGTCGTATTTTAATAATTTTATAAAATAGCAGCCCACGAACATCCGCGGGTTGACCCGTTGGCAGATTCAATTTTGGGCTGTCCATAGGATGTAAATGTAAGGAACCGTTTAAATTTAAATATCCATACATAGCGGTCATTACATTTATGGTCGTATTCGGTTGTTCCGCGGAGCAAGTGATATTCCTCACTCTTGCACCAGGTAGGTGTCTCCCATGCGCTGTAACTCAGCCATATCGAACCGCAGTGCAAGTCCGTCAAACGACCAACGCAGCAGCACCACCCAGGCAGTAACCGTACAGCCGAACTAATCGCGGTCGGGAGAGCGTGGAGTGTGGGAGGGCAGTACATATCATGGCCCCGTTCTGACTCCGTCCTTATCATCTCCGGAGTATACCACAGGATGGTACTGGAGATGATGGTGAACAAACAGAACGAATTAATGCGGTACGACTTTGCTCATGCTTCGCTACATCCTGTATAGAGCAGTGCAATACTCGTATGTACATGGTCCCGTGCACCCAGCCCATCGCAGCTGGTGTCTGCGTACGTACCCGTACAGCCGTAGAACAACACACTGCCAAAGCTCTGCAGCAGCCGTCGTTGCACAGCAGTGGGTCATGCATGCACTGTTGCGAACCCAAGGTTTTTCGTAGCCATCAGCAAAAAACATTCGAGGTTTCGTACAAGTATTTGTTTTTTTAATCAGAATTTACCGGTTTGAAGTTGTTTTGTTTTCGTCGGTTTTACTCTCTCGTACTCTCCTGCTCTCAATTTGAAGGACCTTTTCACCGTCTCAGCGACGTTCTAAACAAGCGGCGGTCAACGGTACTTAACCTTTCTGTATCTCGGAACATCCATTGACTGTACAGGCTACAGCACACAGGGTGTTAGCACTCCCGTCGTCATTGCTGTCCGCGGTACGGTATGTCAGGCACAGCAGTCCGACAGCAGTCCAATCCACCAATGCTTGATGCGCTTTTTTGTTGTGGAATCTCACCGTGTCCGAAATAAAAATTCAACTTTTTCGTCGTTATCTTATACCATGCTGGACCGCGTTCCATATATATGTCGAGTCCTCCAATCTGCGCCTGAAATCCCCGCCGTGCTCGCTGGTTTGTTCGTGGAACGTCCTTTGTTCGGTCTTGTGTGTGGCTGCAAATCTGACCTTCCTTCCCTCTTTGGCGAGAGTGAACCTCTGGTGTACTGGTACGTACTGCTTTTCGACGGGACGATGTGTACGAGAGTTATACAAAAAAAGTGAAACTCCACGCCTGGTGACACCAACCGTTACGTGTCGTTCGTGGAACAAAGAAGAAGTACGAATAAGCAAGTACGTATATTCGAGTAAAATATCCAAGTTCGTCCTCGTCGCGTTGCGCTTGCCTACCAAAATTCGACGAAACTCCACCACCACTGGAATGCTGAAAACACCGAGAGACAATTAACTGCAAGGCATGCGACATGCGCCGTGAGGGGGTTAGATGCTGCAGACCAACCACTGTTGTATAACGATTATTACGCCGACGCACGAAGACGAGATGGCTGAATCCACCGGGTTTGAAAAGCATTGCACCAATCAACACCTAACACGTCGGACAGGTCACGATCTCCTCTGTACAAGATCAGGAGTCAGTAAGTAGGGATGCTTTAAAAAATAAAATATTTTGGGAGTTAAAAATCGCATCAGGCTGCGGATTTTTTTAGAAATAAGTAATTTACAGCTACAATACGTACCTGGTAAGTATTTGTGCGCAGCGAGGAACGTGTACTCTGAATCCTGTATCATACCTGGTATCCCGCCCTTTTTAGATCCGGACACGTTTTTTGGGAACAAAACTACTTGGAAATAGTGTGGGATGTTTTTGGGGGTAGTAGAAGGTCTAGGCTCAACGTTGAAATCACAGTAAGCCGCAAGCCTTACGAGCAGCTAACATACGAGTTTCTTAACTGCTGTCGCGTACTGTAGTACAGCAGCAGACCCTATCCTGCCGTTATAAGATGTTTTGCAGGATCTGTGCAGTATAGATCCACCACAGGAAACGTAAACAAATGCTGTGTTCGGGGG
>JAYJME010003116.1:0-12570 GCA_036873775.1 Costaria costata | reverse complement strand
GGGTTCATCTTCTCGTCCTACAAACTAACCCGCGTCTGGGCCTTGTCGTGCTAGTTATGGTGATGAAACAACCCCTCTCGAGAGGAGAGCTTTCGACACAAGCCCTTGGTTGCGCACACAGCAGCAGTAGGGACTCCCGCTTGATCTCCCACCGATTCTTGCTTGTGCCACCGCAACAAGAAAGAAAAAGAACGAAGAGGGGGGGAAACAAAAAGGAAATACAATCCGAAAGCGCGACTCAGCCAGCCGACAGCCAGCCGACAGTCAGCTGCCAGCCAGCTGGCTGCCATGATGATTCGTCCCTTTGCCGCGATGACCGTACGCCCCAACCATGCGAGCCGCCGCCCCAAAAACAATAGAACTCCCTATCCGGGGTCCTTAGGAAGGAAACGTACCGCGCTGGGCAGCTACCCTTACTCTAGTGCCGCGAGCGTGCGAGGCGGAGTGGAGCGGTGTGCTACATACCTTTCGTCGAGGGAGGGATAGCAAGGTGCGGAAGAGCATGTACTCCTCATAGCTGATCAGTCCGTCTCCGTCGATGTCCACCATGGCGAGGAACCTAAAAAAAACGAAAAAACGAAAAAAAAAACACACAAGCACAAACCAAAACCAAACCAAACCAAACCATAAGAACAACAACAAAACAACAACAACAAAAACACAAGGCGAGTGTGAGGGAGAGCGTGGGTTAAAAATAATAGAAATAAGAAGAGCGGAGAAAAACGGAGGGAGAAAAACGGAGAAGAGAGAAGAAACAGCCATTTCCTTCAAGAGCAGCACGAAAACAAAAACAGAACGCACGACTTCTGTTGTCTGGCCCAACTCGAGAGCCCAGGATGACGCGTACCACACATATTCAAGCGCACCAAAGGGCGAGTATTCTTGCCCTGGGACTACTATTACGGGGGACCATAGTTAATAGGACCTACTGTAGACACAATATAACCTATTGTAGACACCAAAACCTATATATTTCCCTATTTTTGCTAACAATAATTGGTCCTATTTACTATGGCCCCCCGTAATATATTAGTATGATAGTAGTGTGAGCGTGCGACAAACAGTGGGATAAGGGTCAGCCGGTACCCCATGTCGTACGAATCCTTGCTATGTAGTTCGGACATCGGGCTCATCACCTTAAAGCCATCTTTGAGCCAAGTAGTGGCCGGTGCTGTAATCAATCAAGTTGTGTCGTCAAATCGGGTTGAAATGCATGGGGTAGCTACTCGTACTCAATTAACCCAGTCTCGTTTTGCGGACATATCACTTGGAATTAGAGCCAAATACAGGCTTACCTACAGTGCAGTACTAAACATATTAAGGAGTACCGTCAGTGAGAAGTGTTTGGGGTCAAAAGCTTTCATTCAATAAGGCTAGCCCTAGTCAGCACGGTTCGACAATATCTACCTCTGTGTCGCCATATTGTACGCCAAGAAACTGCACACCGCGATATTAAAAATAAAAAACCACCACGTAATTTTGCGTGGCTGTTTTCCAGAATTTGGCGTGTTGCCTGTTAGCATTGCATCACACGCACGCGAAGGAAGGGGGCACGTGCATATGGTGTGGTAGGCAACATAACATTGAGAACACTATTCGGAAGGGTTGGGCTGTGAAGCGAGCCATAACTTAGCCCCTGTAGAACCGCACCACGTTTGTTTGTTTGTTTGTTTGTTTGTTTGTTTTTTAATGGAACTAGACTTGGACATTGTTTTCAGCAGCCGAATAACTGCACACAAGTTGTTTTTGGACGCGAAGTACTTGAAATTAGACTTAGTTACGTTTTGCGGTATACCTGGTATAGTAACAAGGGCTAGGGTTACTGCTGCTGTTACTAGAGACATGGAGGTGTCTCGTCGAACCACGCCTGTCGTTTGTGGCCATGTCGTTTCCCCGCGGTACGGTAACTTCATGCTGTACCTCGCCTGCATGTCAGCACTTTAAGACAACTACGAGTAATGCAGTTCAGCTGTACACAACCTCGACTGAGTTGACTCCCAGACACACGCTGCTAATAGTACCAATAGTACTACTATTACGGGGGACCATAGTAAATAGGACCAGATATTGGTAGCAAAAATAGGGAAATATATAGGTTTTGGTGTCTACAGTAGGTCCTATTGTGTCTACAGTAGGTCCTACTAACTATGCCCCCCCGTCATATTATAGGTACGCAACTCGACAAATATGTTATAAATAGGCATGCCCTTTTCAAGGGGAAAATCGTGCACCATCCAGAACAACATACCAGGTAGGGCCGAATGGCCAATAGTGCGCCACACTATTTTCGAGTATTATTTGGCGTCCGTCAGGGTAAAATAGAAATTTGTGGTTCGCTGTCTTTCCACTATCAAGGAGTGGGAACGTTCTCCCTGCTCCTCCGATTGTCCCGGCTCTCCTGATGAGGACCCCTGCGTACCTGACAATTTGTTTTTGCATCTCGAGGGTCGTGCCCCAATCAAACTGCAGCCCACACAATCCCATCTATTCGGTTTCAATTCGACAGCAGCAGCCAGCAGAAGCCGGCAGCAGCTCCTTTTCCAACACAGCAACAAGCAGGTCACGTCGCAGAAAAAGCTATAGAGTTTCCCTAGGGCTAGTCTCGGGACCCTGCCAGTTGTTCGCCCCTTCTACCCGCAAGGGGATAACGCCTGCCAAGGGGGGGATTTGTAAAGATCAGACAGTCCGCACCACGCCCCCCACTTCTCTCTCTCTCTCTCTCCGCACCTCTTCTCGATCAGTGTCTGCGGGCCTCGTTTTTCTTTTCCAGCACGCTTCCAATTACCTAGGTGAGATTCCTTCTGGCACGGATACGTAGTGGATGGGTGACTACAGTAGTAGGACACAGTTATTATGGGAGTTGCATCGCTCCATATATAGACACGCTGAGCTCTCGAATACTATTTGCTTGATCGGGGGCGTGGCTTCGTCTATTTGCTGTTGCACGCGATAATACTCTTGTGTGTTTACGGGTAAACGTCGCGTGCATGTGGGCCGTGT
Source organism: Costaria costata (assembly GCA_036873775.1). Classification (NCBI taxonomy): domain Eukaryota; class Phaeophyceae; order Laminariales; family Agaraceae; genus Costaria; species Costaria costata. Next base: position 9,570 of record JAYJME010003116.1, on the reverse strand, counting down.
GAGCGGACAGATTGTTTTGCGTTTGCTGTGAGAGTACCAACCTCCCACCTCTCTGCCGTACTGAATGTACTGCTGTACTACTGTACTACAGTAGATGTCGACGGGGAGAAATAAAGCACTTACGGTACCGCACAACACTCCCCATCACCGTACAACCTATGAACACACAGCAGGGTGTATATATCACCACTTGACATGGCTTCGACGCTTGTCAGAAGACTACGACGTACGAAACCTGTCGCAGGATAGCTACACAGACTACGACCTACGAAACCTATAGCAGAGTGGTTTCCTGGTGGCGAACAGGGGCTGCTATATATATATACTCGTGTGCTGCGGGTGTCCACGCTCGGTTCACGCATTATTCATTGTAGGTCGTCGACTACCACGCGGTTTTTCAAACGCGCCCTGTTGTTCTCGTGGTCGTGTTGCGCTAAATTGACGTTCTTTGTTCCGCGCGCGGGCAATCCCCCGATCCATCCGACAGATTCTTCGATTCTTGCGAATGTTCCTGTCTCGCTTTCGTATCGGTGTAGAGTTTTGATGTAGTTTTGAGAGTGGGTGTGTGAGAGAGAGAGAGAGAGAGAGAGAGAGAGAGGAGGAGCTCAGAGAGAGATGCAGAGAGGCAAAAAGCAGCTAGCAGTGCTGAGGGAGGTGAATGCAGCCGGTCTGCGCAAGCTATCATAAGAGTAGCAGGTAGAGGGATTGATTTTTCTCCTCGCGTGATATATACAGCAGTAGTACCCCTCTCCCTTCATTATATCGTTTGCCGACACGATTTGTTGTTTTTTCGGGGCTGTTTGTTCTTCGACAGAGATACCAGGTATATATTTTTTGACAGACTGTCGACTGATAGAGCATTATTGAAGAGTAAAAAAACATTTTCCCGCCGGAAAGTATTTCCGAGTCGCTTTTCGCTTTTCGAACATGGCGGGTTTCTTTTTTGTCTGCCCGCATATATTAGTCATGCCAGGCACGCACCAGGCAAGCACCTACCTACCCACCCACCCACCCACCCACCTACCTACCTACCTACCTACCTACCTACCTACCTACCGGCATATCCGATTGTCTTCCCGCCTGCTCGTACGCTGATAGGGGGGTGGGCGCCCTTGCCGAAACCTCACGTATGTTGTTGTGCACTGCTGTGTGTGGTGTATAGTTTCGGGTGGGTGACCTATCTTATTATCGTCATCTGGCCCGCCTTTTATGTGCCAGGAACATCAAAAGTACTTCTTCGTATGATATTGTATCTAGTTGTAGCAGCAGTAGCACACTTTAATTTGTTTATTTCGGACATATGATACGAAGAAACATATACCAGGTACCTGGTATCCGATATCGCCAAACAACAGTACTGCTGTGTTATGCAGGGCATTAGTCGAGAGCTTTATGTGTGTGTAGAGGGTAGACTACCGGCGGATAGATGTGTGCTTGCTGTCTTTATCAAAATGTGGGTTCGCGTCCTATCAAAATGTGGGTTCGCGTCTTGCACCTGCCCCCTAGCGCTTGTTGCTACTTTCCTGTTGATTAATGGGCGCGTCGGTGCGTCGTGGGGTCTATAGCGTACGTACCGGTACGTACATCAATTAGGCTGGAGTACTTGTATATACAAGTTGCACAACACGCCAGCCAGTGTTACTTAAGGCTTAGTTTGGGTAGATGATTGGTTAACCTTTTACCAGTATTAATAGCCAAACAGACTATTGATACTTTTAATACCTTGACAATACGGTGACGACGGCAGAACTTGGGTTTGAGATCGGCAGTTCGACTCTCACCGCGCCCACTATGTATACAGTAAAGCCTTTTAAAAGAAAAGTGGAACTTCCCCTTGTCGAACCTGAAACTGAAAATATTTCTGGATTCTGGATCCCCCAAAAAGATAGGAACCGCCTTGCTTGTGGTTTTGACACGTCCGCCCGTATTTCCGGCCGACCTGTATACCCCGCCGTGTTCTAGGGGGGGAGAGTGTTACAAGGCTTTGCTCAGGGTAGTAGGTGATTGGTTAACCTTTTACCAGTAGCCCGGCAGACTTCTGTGTAATATCTCTGCACCAACTCCCTCCTCGGTATAGACTACTATACTACTTCGTATGCTGTTAGTATACGAAGTAGTATGAAGCAGTGAGATTGTCATTCCCCGAACTCTCCGCGCCGTTGTCGCGTTGTACCCAATCATACCAAGTAATAGGTAGGTAATGTCTAACTCCTCGTGGACGCGTACTGGTCTGTACGAGGTATATTATGCTCGTGGTAGTATTTGGTGTCAATAAAGATGCGAGTAGAATTCGGTTGATTCGACGCTGTACCCTACCAGTACGTGTGGGAGCCTTCGTTTCTCTTTTGTAAAATTCCGAACTGCAAATCCTGGTTTGCCGCCATACACTATTGATAATACCGGTACGTAGTGAGTAAAAACTTCCAGGAGTTTTTGGTCTTAATAAAAGTCGTTGTCAGGACGAGACTGTCAGTGTTGCCGTCTAAAGCTGCGTAGTACGTTTGCTACCAGTTAAACTATTTTAATATTTCCTTCATTTGTCAACATATTATACAAAATCTAATCTGGTAGTAGTGGTCGTGCAGTAGACCTGCGGCACATGTAGTTCAAGTCTGTTTGTTGTGCATTTCATATGTGTGCGTTGAAGCTGGCTCCTCTCTAAATGGCACTGCAGGTACAAGGTGCAGCAGTACGAGTAGTCATTTCAGGTCCGCCCAACTCAAGACTTTTCGTATACGTACCATTACTGCTGTACTGCAGTATTCTTGTTTTTTCTTTTCCAGTCGCTTTTCTCGCGTAAAATGATCGTCAAAAACAAAAGTCCCGTGGTAACAGGACATGCACCAACAACAGACGACGACGCACGAGAAACAGAGTTCAATTTTGTTTTCTAGCTTTCCTCGTGTGTCTTCCTTTCCATTTTCCCTTCCCTCTTTTTTCTTTCTACCTGGTATGTTTTGCAGCAGCTTCAAGCACTTCGGCAGTAGCACCACGAGCCGAGGCAAGAACAAGATGGCTCGTTTCCTGGTCCTCGTCTCGACTTTCGCTGCTCTCCCCGCCGCAGGTAGGATCCGCATTTATTTTCCTTTCCCCCTTGCTCCAAGTTTGTCTCTGGCTGACTTGTGACTTGTCTGTTGTTGTGTCTTGTTGGTATATTTCTGCACCAAACGCAGAATTCTGTTTTGTGTGTTGTTTATCTTCGCCATCCTACAATGTGCAACCGCTATTACTGCTATGATATCTTCTACGTCGCCCACAGCATTCCCAGAAAGAAAACCTACAGAAACCAGGAAGTACGAAAAGACCGCTGAGGTATACGTAGATATAAGGCCAATCACATTTCCACGTACAACAGTATGTTGTACCTGGTAGAGAGTGGCGTACGCCGTCTACTGCTGTATCCAGTGCCGGGCACCGAAGAGCCTTTTTCGGTTCGAATCGTGAATTTCCTCCGTTTTTCGGTCATTATTGTTTGACCTGGTTTCCGGCAGTAAGTATTATTGCCACCTACCTTATAACCCCTTTGAGCCGGAAACGGTTTTTGGGGACATAAATACTTGGATATAGTGTGGGATACTTTTCGGGGTAGTAAAAGGGTTAACGTGTACTGTAGTTCTACAACCATTGCAGACCTAATAGTTTCCACCGTGCTGCCGGACGCAGCTGCTGTTCTCGAACCCTTTGATTACTGTGGTCGTGAAAGCCTAAGCTTGCGAAAGCCAAACCATCCTCACCTGCACACCAAAAGCGTGTTTTTCTTCGCTTGTGTATTCCACCGACGCGTCTTGCAACCTTACGGCAGCAGCAGCAGCTTCCGGGAACACCGAGCTAGGACTCCGCGGAGGACGCTCTCTGCAGGAGGTAATAAGCCATGACATGTAATGCAGCATGTATCAATTACTACTGTACTGCTGCTGCTTTTGTGGCTTGGGTTCGCCAAGTGCGGATGCTCGCGAACTGCTGGTGGTCCTGTGCAATTGTTGAATGTGGACACCTACCTGTTGTTGTCAGGTGTAGCGTACCTGTTTCGCTTGTTGTTTGGCTTTGTGAAGCAGTTGCTAGAATATACTTTTTGGCGTACCAGTAGCACTTCTGTATAGAATGGCCCTGGAGTATACGAGCAGCAATCGTTTTGTGTCTTTTCGACTTGACCCATGTTGATATTGCGCTGCCCATTTTTTGTACGCCTGGCTAGCTCAGTGCAGCCGCGCTTCTACTGTAGTGCCCCTGCTGGTACTCCGTACTCTCTGGATGCGGTAACAGCAAGCTATACGCATAGAGGGGGGTTTCGGCTTTTGCACGTTCGTTGGAAACGCACCAAATATAACGCACAACAGCAATACTTGTACTACAACAGTACCGGTAACGGCTTTCATCCCACCCTCTATTGCACCGCCGCTGCCTTTGTTTTATTGCCCTGGTTTGTGCAGACCCTGCTCTGCAATTCCATCGGTTGCCCGAACGGCTACACCCCGATCCCCGAGGCTTGGACGGTGGAGTGCGACGCCGACCCGTGTGCCGTGTCGCAGTGCTGCAACTTGTTCTGCAATGCCATCGGCTGCTCCGACGGCTTCATTCCGATCGTGGACGCCTCTTCCACCCTGTGCGACGCCGAGCCGTGCGAGGAGTCCCAGTGCTGCGAGGCGTTCTGCTCTTTCCACGCGTGCTCCAACGGCCTCATCCCCAACGTTGACGCTAACACCACGCTGTGCCCCGCCGAAGGGTGCTCCGACGATCTGTGCTGCAGCGGCAGTGAGTATTGTAAGGTTGCTTTCAACGGACAGATCGTGATCAATCTTAATTCCGTTGGTAGCACGCATCGCATCGGACCGAAAGTAGTGTGCTACAGTAGCTCATCTACTGGACTCTTGTTTCAATACATTGCTCGCCTCTGGACAGATTGCTATCGAGATCATCTACCGGCAGCGAGTCATTTATGTCATCTACCGGCGTCGTCCTACGCTCTTCTCCCACATGTTAAAAAAAACAAAGTTTTTCGACATCGGAGAGGGATCAAGAACCTTGTCTGTTTTCTACACCCGAGCGGCCAAATAGGTGTTTAGCAGACGCATGACCAGTGCCCGCCACGCGCTTCGACCTGAACATTTTGCTTAGTATTTCTCAAGCCGACCATTATTGCCCTACATACCAAGAAATAGGTTTTGTTTTGTTTTTCCCCAGAGTTTGGAACAAGGTTTTTGAAGATTCGTGCTCCTAAGCGAGCTGTGCTGAGATGTTACGGCGCGTATTTTTGAACTTCAAACGTTTTGGGCAAACATCGTGTTTCCGTTCTTGGCAATGCTGTATTTACAGCACGTACCCATCTTTAAATGTACCCCGTTGGGGCGGTGAAATGGGATTTGTGAATTATGTGCTGTTGTCGGAATTAAAGGACGACAACCAGAACATGTCATACGTAACTTTTCCCTCCACGAACCGACCTGGTTGTCCTGTAATAACAATATCAATACCTTGTACTAACCGGAACATGCCCACCCTAATCGCTTCAACATTTCTTGCAGCGATCATCGACGGTGTCGACAACGGGACGCTGTTCTGCAACTCCATCGGCTGCCCCAACGGCTCTATCCCGATCGACGATGCTCAGAACACGCCTTGCGACGGGGACACGTGCGAGGCGTCGCAGTGCTGCAACTTGTTCTGCAACGCCATCGGCTGCCCCAACGGCTTCATTCCGATCGATGACGCCCAGTCCACGCTGTGCGACGCCGACCCGTGCGAGGAGTCCCAGTGCTGCCAGGCGTTCTGCTCGTTCCACGCTTGCTCCAACGGCCTCATCCCCGTCGAAGACGCTAGCTCGATTGAGTGCCCGGCCGAAGGGTGCTCCGACGAACTGTGCTGCGTCAGCGTGTAAAGGTGAGAAAGGCCCGCATTGATTTCCTGTCTTCGTTGAACTTGTCGCACAATTCAGGCCTCGACATTATTGCTATTAATAGGCACTTTCAGTCGGGGACGGGTTCGCTACCATCCCTCTAAGAAAGGGAGGGGGGGTGCTATTTATTTTGCAGTTCTATCTAGGGGCTGTTGTCACAGCGCTTTTTGTTCGATAACCTCGATCGGATTGAAGAGCCGTTCGCGAACGGGTACCGGAATAACATGGATCCCAGAAATAATGTGCATTTTGTTTCTGATTTTGCGGTTTTGATTTTGGGGTTAGGGTATTAATGACTGCAGCTGTTTCAACAGTCCTGTACAAAGATGTCCACCAACCACTTAGTTTGAAACCGTATATGATACGATAGACACGCGGGTTAAACTATTGCTGGCAACGCTTTACCATCCCTGGCTTTTAGGTCCCTGTGAGCTAAATATTGGTGACGATGTGCTCCTATATGCTAGTAGTAAATGGCGAGGGGTTAGCCCTGGAGAGTGCTGACGAGATTGGGGTGATTCGATCCCCAAAATATATATTTTGGTTGTTTTAGCTCAAACCATTCACCTGAGGAACTGCACAGAAGTAGGGGATTGTGAGGCAAGTGGGACGACAGTATATTGTGTCGTCTGGTCACACGGCATGACGTATCTTCTGCTCCTTTTCCTTTTTTCACCCTCCCCCGTCCCCCAGAAAAAAAAGTATAACTCATTGGTCGCTGCCATCCATTAGCAAGAAAGTAGGCACAGGGTGCCGACGACCGTCTGACGAGCGGTTCTTGGAAGGATGAAGTCCACCCTTCATGCAACTCGCCCAACACCTCACGGCGATTCGCGCTTGGTGCTAGCAATGTCTTTCTGGTTGTGAAAACCCGACGTGCTCCGTCCCGGCATAGTAGGAATGCGAGGGTTTATGGCCATACGACTACGGCCGTGCATGATATGAGTACACCCCGCTCCCCCCACCCCGCACCGAGTCAGAAGAGACCAGTAAGATTGGTCAGTCCGGTAAAATTGGTCTAGAAACCGTTTCGCCACTTGTCTCGGCCATTGGGTGTGCGAAGGGGTTTCCCTGATTCAGCGTAGATGCATGCGCCAAGGGGTTTGTTTCCCTGCTGTATATATGCATGTGCGAAGTGGGCTTCATGATTATTGCATAGATGCATGCACCTGATTCATGTTTCGGCTCTTTCCCTCCGCCTGATGTCCCGTCTATCTTCCTTCATGCACAGGAAGAAACCAGGCTGAACCTTCCTCTCAGCACGCAACGATGGCACCAAGTTTACGGCTTCGATCAAGCTGGGCACTTTTTGTTTTGCCTCTTGGACGATAGGTCTTCCGAGGAAGGGTGCAGCAATGGAGCATTATTTTTAGTAGGAGTATGGCTACAGCAGTATACGTCCATGCCTGCTTCTCATAATCCACTGACTGCCCGAGGAAACTGTTCCCGATTGAAAGCGCCGATTCGTCGTCCCTTGACTGATTGTGGCCTTACCTTGTAATCGTACCTAGGTACATGCCTGATCGTTCGGGTTCATTTTTGAATTTGGTTTTGATCGCTTAGTCATCGTTGCTGGTTGGGTGGGTGGTCGATGGCTATAATATAGCCGAAGCCCGGCCAAAACAAAACTAACGCGAAAAAGCGGCTGATCGGAGGGCTTCCTGCTGAGTTAGTGGTCAGCTTTGTGCATGTAATCCGCCGGATACGTTGGTCTTTCTACCATCGTATCGATCTACATCTCTGTTTCTTGCGAGCAGCATTCTCGACGATTGGCACAGGGCTGTCAAACGCCCCCCCGAGCGCCCCCCCGACGCTTAACTAGAACCGCGCAATCGCTCGTGTAGTCTGGAAGAAAGTACTGCGGTATAGGAAAGGGTAGCAACCACCTGAGAGATGGGCAGACGATCATATTTGCTCAGACTGGTCCCTATATTCGTAATTGTTTTGTCATCAAAGACTCGGGTCTTGTACGCCATCGAGAGGTCGCTGGGGTTTCGCTGTGGAAAGGCGTGTAGTGCATTGTAGACGATGTGCGAACGCGCGTGCGTGCCGGTTGTAACTGAAACCAGCTCGTCCACTCGTCTGCTGCGGTACGAGGGTCTTATTATTTGTTCACGGCTTCAAAGCATGCCGCTAAAACCTTGGAACAGCTACACCCAAGCAAGGCACGGTTTAGTGGTAGTGTGGGTAGTTGTGTGGTAACTCGTTGGTGGGGTTCGACCCCATCACGCCTTGAGCGCGTTGTATTTTCATTGTGATCCATGCTGTGGCTGTTTCCATCTAGCCGTGTCAAGCAAGCTTGCTCGCGCGGCATTGTCTCAGCTTACGGCGAATTTTAGTCGTCTGTGGAACTAGACCGAGGCGAGGGGGGTTGTGCGTACTGGGCCTAGCCGGGTGTTGAGGCAATGCCCACCCTGCTTCTGGCAGAGACTGGAATAATATGTGTACTCTATATATATTTTGATCTGTACCGTATATATATGTTGGTCAAAACTGATCGCAAACTCAGATGACGAGTGCTCGCGGCATCAGTTCCTGAGCTACCTACATGAGACAGGAAGCGGCCTTTCGTGACTTGAGTGTCCAAGTTGCTCCGTCAGTTGTGTCTGTCCAGCTCTAGACTATCCAGGATCGTTATCCTCGACGTGCGGTCTTGATGTTGGGGATAGGCCCTAGGCTTACCAAAATAATGTCTTACCGCCCTTTTCCAAAGAGGCATGACTTAAGAGCTGTGTCTAGCCTTAAATCCTGCGCTCATGGCCTTGCATTGCCCTCTACACCGCCGTTAGGCTGGAACTCCTTAAAACAGGGGACAAGGTAGAGGCCCTAGTCCCTCTAAACCATTTTCCACGAAAGTGTATCTCCCTGTCCGCCTAAACGTGTTTCAACAAATATATTTATCTATTTAGCCTTGTCCCCGTCGGGAAATGTCAAGTTTGGGCACGATACTAAGTTGTTCTCACATTAACTCGTCGCTACAGTTGAGTCCGTTGTAAGTGGTCATAGGGTAGGCTCCAATAACTCTGGGGTGGAAGCATACCTCCGGAAATATAAAACATCAGACAGGAATAATACGCCTACGATAACCCCCTAGCAAAGCGTACCCCTCAGTTAAGAAAAACAATTAAAAAAAGATTCAGCGTACATGCATACCAGGTATCAGATACATCGTGTACGTGGCAGCAGGACACCAAGGTGCCCGTATTCTACTAAACAGGAAAAAGAAAAACAAAACAAAACAAACAAAACAAAACAAAACGAAAACAAACCAACCAAACGAACCGAAGAGACAGCATACACCACACGAAACAGAAAAAAATAGAAAAAGCGAAAAAGACAAGAAGCGAAACAGGAAAATGGAAGGAAATGAAGGGAGAAGGGGTTCAAGGGGGGTCCGGGCGCCGGTACTGGGATAACTACTTACTACACCCCCAGGGAAAGGCACGTATCATGTTGAAGAAGTCTATGCCCAGACGTTAGTCGTGAGGGCAGGACGCATCCCCTCCCCACCCCCGGTCCTCCCCCTCCTCCCTTCCCTCCCCTCCCCCTCGTCGCTCCCCTCTCTCCCCTCCCTCCCTCTCACGTGCTGGCATCAACGGTTGGTGTAGCGCCTGTAACGGTTCTGTGTCGCTCTTCCGCTGCCTCTTTATCCTCGTCGTGCGTGGAAGCCTCCGCCC
>JAYJME010003115.1:0-12570 GCA_036873775.1 Costaria costata | reverse complement strand
ATCATGACCGCGTCCATGGACGACGCCATGACCGGCACTTGGTCGGTCATGACCGCGTCCATGTACGCGCCTCCTTTATCACGACAAGGCGTAGACCCAACCCAATCCTAATCCTAGCCCTAACCCTAACCCTAAACCTAACCCTGTTGGACCGGTTATGAACGCGGTCATGACCGCGTCCATGGTCGATTACGACCGGTCATGACCGCGTTCATGGCCGATTACGAACGGTCATGACCGCGTCCATGACCGGTCCAACTAATGTAGATCATTGGCCGACACGTGCTATTGATAGATCTTGCAGGCCATATGATAGGTCGCATAGACCAGGAAGATCTACAGTATAGGGGCCCTGAAAGCCTAGACCCTATGGAAGGAATTATATGTCCAATAATGAGGGCCTTCCAAAAGACCGTCGACAGAGAAACGCTCACACGATTTTCCTTTGGGTTTGGAATGCGACAGTATATACGCAAGCCGAGGGGAAGCACACTACTGCGTGATGGTCATCACAAATATACAGTATGCGATATGTGTTAAGAATTTGGTAGTTCTGAATTTCATGTTTAGTATTTTTCTTAAAATAAGATTTTACAGCGAAGCATTTGTGCTCAGCGAGGACCGCTACTCTAAATCCTACCAGTATACAATACCTGGTAGTATTAAGAGCCTACACTCAACGTTGAGATCACAATATGCCTCGAGCCTTAGCCAAAGTAGGAGTTTCTCAACTGCTGTCGTGTACTGTATGCAACGCAGACCTACTGTATATATACACTTACTGGCACAGAACAACGACACAAACCAACATATTAATATCGTAGAGACAAAATCAAGTACGCCCAAGAAAAACTGAAAAGGAATACCCAACATTCGACTGGGTGCCGACGCTGACAATCTTGCGCTCTCGCAGCTCCGTTGGCGCTACTTCAACCGCGCGGTACTCATAGTATGGCGAAGGGCTAACCTTTGGAGGGGGCACACTCCAAACGTTCCCAATCGTTTCAGGGCAGCATGTTCCATACATTCATGTACCTACAAGTAGCTTATGCGGGATAATGCCGTGGAACTCTGCTGTTCGACGTATTGTTCTCCCCCCCCCCCCCGCCCCGGGCCATTGACCTGGTCTATTTCGCACATTTACATATATTGTCACACCCAAGGAACCTCGCCAATAACTCTTACCCACCGCTCGTGCCATTATTTTCTCTCCCCGACGTCGCGCTCCCGTGGTCGTCTCCGTTGCTTGCCTTGTGAACATCTCGCCCCCTACCTGAATTGGTAGCGCGTCCGAGCGCCAAACGGTGGCATCAACAAATACCGACGGCGCTGGCTTCACCATTTTCGGCAGCATGTGGCCGGGAAACGTTCAGATCCAGGCCCCTCCACTTTACCAACCCCTCTACCCGGTACTGGTCGACGCTCAAGAGTGGATCGACGAGGGCTCGGCTGGCTTCGCCATAATCGACACCATATGGGCGGGAAACGTTCTTATTCCGGATCCTGCATTCAACCCACCCGTCGACCACTTACTGGTCGACGTTCAAGACGCCGCCGTCGAGGTCCCCGGCATATTCCATGGATCCGCCAAGTCACGACCACAGCGGGACAGTGAGGTAAAGCAGGTGACGATACCAACAGCAACGGAATACACTGCGTCTTCGCAAAATACGACTACACATCGCGCCCGCTTTTAAGAAACGTCAACTTGGCATCGAGGCTCAATCACATATTTTGGGTTTATATACAGGAGCTAAGTATCTTAATGCATTTTGTTTTTCCTGGGCTCTACCAGTATCTGCCAATCCACGTTCGGCTCATTCTTCCAACTGAACTGATATTCCCGACAGCATTTGGCTGGTGCTTCTAACTGCAGTAATATTCCCAACATCGCAACACCATTTCTTCCTATCTCGTGCGCGTGTCGACCGCTTCTTAAACTTAGGAGGCTATTTACCGTCTTGAATTGCCAAATTTGATCTGTGCTTCTTACGCCAAATATCGTTTGTGAGTATATGAGCCTCAACTTTCTTCTGACCCAATTTCTTAATATTGGGTGTCCTCTGTGCCCCACGTCTCCGTTAATTCTATCTCAAAATCATTTACAGCGGGTTATTATCCAATACCTCCCTCCACCCTCATACATGGTGGCCACAAAAGACGAAACATGAAGGGGATAATACATGCATTAATATAAAAATGTTAGACATGGGAAACAGTCATTAGCGCCCAAATGTTGAAGGTGTCTCTAATAGTAGGAACGGTGCGCCGTCTCGAAAGTGATGTGATTAAGGCAAGCAACACATGAGCATGCCCCCCGACCCCAGCCCCTCACTCCGCCTCCTTCCCAATGGATGGGAGAACTTCAGCCATTGCTCTCTTTGCTTCACCCATCTCATCCAAAATATTTGTCATGGCGAACAACTCACCGTCCCATAGAACGAGAGTACGTCTTTCCTGCACGCCTACCCTCGATTTGGGACCATCGAACGGTCTTCCTCTTTTCAAAGGTTTTTGGCTCCGTGTTCCCCCCTAGATGACTGCTCTTTTCAAAGGTTTTTGGATCCGTGATCTCCCCTAGATATCTGTTCCCTCCTGCAGCCACGCTTAAAGTCACGTTTCATTCTGCAGTAGGAACGTCGCGTGTCTCGAAAATAGGCCGACCTACCTTATACGTAGCATAGCTATAAACAGTGTTGGGGTCGGCCGTCTTCGCCGTAATCGACAGTGAACCAACTCTTTCCATGGGACAGGATACGTGGACGACCGAACCAAACCGATTCGGACGGTATCAACCCTGCTATCCTTTGGCATGATGCTGCCCGACTGAACACTTCCATGAATACCTCGGCTTCACCGAGCCAAGCACGATTCCCCCGCTTTTTCTTGGTGCACATACATCACATACAGCACATACATCACATACAGCACATACAATACACATCTTAGACGCGTGCTACGGTAGAGGTACTGTACCATACTTGGGCCAAAATATTTCCGATTCACGGGGATCCTCGACCGAGGAACTGCCCAACATGGTTGAACATGTTAGTTTTACAAAATATTTCTGATAATTTTCTCGGAATGTTCATGAGGGATGAGTGATCGACGCTGAAGATCATGCTGCACATTGTCGGACGGCAAAAACAATCAATATAATATACATTCATAGGAAGTATTATTAAGACCGTCGGAGTTTTCCGTCATGTTGCACTTTCATTTTCTTGTTAAGGTCGATGTTTCGGTGAGGTTAGAACTACAGTAGCACTCCTCAGGTGAAGAGTCTCAGATTAGACAGGTGCTACGGCCACGATAGGACGTGTCCCTATGGGATAAGAGTGAAAACCGCTTAAGAAATAAAATGGCTAGTGGGAAGGAACAGGGGTGTACAGTTGGACGCAAACAGGCAAGCGCTTTGTGCGTTCAAATATTTGTTGTAACTCTACGGACGCGTGGTACGATAGGGCGTGCAATATTGATAAAGGGCATCCTTTTTTGTAGCTAGCCTTATAGCTAGCCTTATCGCTAGCCTGATAGAACCTTTTGGTCATTTTGTTTCTGTCTGACAGGGTTTCTCAAGCGAACATGTACCTATTAATAATATCGTTGGAATTCCGTTCGTGGTTAACAACATGTTTCGTTTTAGGCCTAGACCATGCCGTTGTTTGTCGGGTTAACCTAAACAATAGAGCATTCGACGTCAGTCTGTGGTTCAAGGATATAGCCCCTTAAGTGAGGAGCATCAGAAAAATGTGAGGTGCACCCCTCACGTAACACGCCTCTGTCATACGTTCGTTACATGATGTCCCTGACGCTCTGAAGTGTGATTTCACCAAGTCCATCGTGCTTCGAACGATTCAACCCCGTCTCGGCAATGCCTAGCAGGCTGCGTAAACCCCCATGCTGTGACTCGCGTGGAGTGGTTTGACTGAGTTATTGGTGTTTCGATGTGACCGGGAAACAATAACACCCGCAGTGACCCCTTCCTGGGATTATTTTCCCGCCCCCGCCCTCCCTGGTCCATGCTTATACTTCGATTTTGGAGCTACACAGTTCGCCGATCATTAACATGTACCAATTAGATTATTACGGCATACAATTCACCCTCAAACGATCTCACTGTTACCAACGGTCAGTTAATTTATTGGCATTTCTAGTGCCCCGTACCTTTTTGTCCACATGCTATCGACCTTATCGTATATGTAGGACATGTGCGTCCGGGCGGACTATTCTACCGCGGGTGAGGTCGCGACGAGCATTGATGAGCTCGATGAACACGCACCCATGTCCCGGAACTACTTCCCGATGGGCAATGTTTCGTTGCTATTGCTGGCAGCTCCTTCTGATCTCCTGCGCCCATTGCGGCCTGCAGCCTGGCTTAGTTGCACGATCTCGTCGAAAGCTTCTGAAGCTTCTGTGGGACCGAGCATCCCTGTGGTTCCGATGGCAACGATGCAACGACAATCCGACGCGGTGACTGCCGCAGCGCCGGAAAAGCATGCCTCCTACACAGCGATGACATCAGCGCTGACCGCCTCGACTTGGCTGTCGCCCCATTCATCAAGCTGGGCCGAGATCGACTTTCTCCAGTCTAACAATGTCATGCATGAGGTTGGTTGGAGCAGGACTCTGCAGCAGGACCCCGACGCAGCAATTCTGGACACCTTGACTGGGCTGTCGTCTCATTCCCAACCCTTGGCCGAGATACACTCGATCCCGTCTGGGAGTGTCGTGCACGGGGATGGCTGTAACGGAACGCTGCAACATGCTTCCGACTCAGCGATGACATCAGCACTGGTGGCCTCGACTTGGCTGTCGCCCCATTCACCAAGCCCGGCCGAGATAGAACTGCTTCCGTCTGACAGTATTCCATCCCAGGATGACTGGAACCATAAGCTGCAACATGACTCCGACGCGGCGATGCTGGACACCTTGACTGGGCTGTCGTCTCATTCCCAATGCTTGGCTGAGATATACTTGATCCCGTCTGACAGTATCATGCATGAGGATGGCTGGACCGGCACCATCGAAGCCGGGTCTTCTTCTTCTCGGTGGTCGGCCAGCTGTCCCATCGAGAGAGTAGACTTACGGTGGACTACGGAGAAGACGGGCCAGCTCCACTCTCGCACTGGAAATATCGAGGTAGGTCGGGGGTTTCGTGTGGTGCGATGTAGTACACACCTTTACAGTTATGGTACCGGCTGGCGTCATTCTGAACGACATACCAAGCGTGATGGCTATCGAGCAGCTAAAGCGGGGTTACCTGCGAGAGCCTAACTAGCAGAGGATCTAGAATTGTTTCTCCCGTATGAGGTTGGAGCCCCGAATTTATTTCTAGATATATGTGTGATACCTGGACCGGCGGTAGTTCCTGTGGTCAAGATATCCGTCCTCCGCAAGGGCTATCGGCTGCTCTCAAAAGCCCAAACGCATGGTATGTTGCCCCGAATTACCCCCCACTCCACGTCTTTCCCCAGCCGGGGGAACACTCCCGCCGTGGTTCCCCTTCCGTCGCCGATCGCCGACATCTACCTGTATTACAGTTACTCCACCTTCGCTACTGTAAGAACGATAATACACCCGTACTACACGTCCATCCTTAACTTGATGGCTCTGTCGTTCTTTTACTCTCTCCCAACGGTTCTTGGCCATGCGGTTTTGTGCACTGCCCATTATCCCTGCCGTGCGACCATGGCGCAAACATGCAGGGCGTACACACTCAGGCAAGGCAGCCCATCGCGGACGAAACGACTTCCCCAACCCTCGATGAGCCCGGCGGACAGGCGCCCATGTCCCTGGACTACCTAATGAAGACCAACCCGGTTTCGTGGTCCATAATGTGTTTGTTGGTCTACTTTTGTGCGACCCGGTGGGAGCCCACCTTGTTTCGCTAGTTGATCACTATGTGTAAGAGTGAGAGAGAAGATTGTTGTTTGAAATTTGTTTCTTGCGCGGTGTTATGGTTGCTATGCCTTCTCTACGTATCAGGGTTTGTGATGATGTATGCCGTCTCATGGACTGTGCCTGTTGTGAAGAAGCTCGTGCCCCCCCCCCACGACACCAGACTTGACATTTGGTGGTGTTTCGTGCGATTCGAGGCACCACAGAGGCGCGGAAGGAAGTGTCGGTCCGATAAACGTTATGTTCGTAGTTGTGTATGGGTGTGCTCCCCCTTCCGGTTAGTAGTGCATATGGTCCCTGTGAAAGTTGTATTAGTCGTATAGTCGGACTGTCTATGCCTTCTTGGAGGTCTAGGGCAGAGTGGAAGTTAGGGGTTTGTATCCAGCTGAAGGGACAGGAGACAAGAGAGTGAGTGGGTCAATGAGCGAGTGGGTCATTGAGTGAATGGTAAGTTGAAAGATTCTATCCAACTGCAACAGTAGGACATGGGAGAGAGAGTGGGTGGATGAGGGAGGGGTGGTAAGCGTCAAAGGTTTTGTGTGATATCTCGGGGGTGTGCAAATGCCTCAAACGTGGACCTGTAGTTAAGTGAAGTTGCGAAATATAGCCAGCGCAGGCTAGGGGCTTGATCCACCCCGGAGAAGGTGATCGGTGGGAGGGCGAATTGAGCCCAAAGCTCGAACAAAACACTTTATGTATTTGGCAAGAATCGAACCCCGATCTCTTTTGTTTGGTATATAGCACAACCCACTAGACCACTTGGTCACGTGACTACTGTAGGGGAAGGCCAAAGAGATCCATGTTAAGAGAGTCGGTGATGCCGCTTTGGAACAACCGTGACTAAGGGAGGGCCCCCCGGAGATTCCTGTTATGGTTGGTGATGCCGCACTCGAACAGCCTTGATGATCTCATCGCGACCGATGATGCGGCGATGTGCCAGGTTCCGAGTCTCCACCTCGTACTCGGCAGAGAGAGCATCGACGAAGGTGGTCTACAGTATGGTGTTCGTCGATAATCATACGAGCATTCTGCATATCCGCCGGAAGATCCTCGATCCTACCCATCTCCTCAGCGGGGTTGCTCCCCGACAACTGTCTGTAAGATTTTCAGGCGTCGAGAGATGTCAGACTTGGCTCCAGCTGTCTGGGCGTCCCACGCTTCCCGTGGCGAAGTACACCGATGTAGTTTACTTTTATCATATTCGTAAGTCCCAAGTCCAGATGACCGATCACCCAGCGGTCGGATGATATGGTTTATAATTGTTGTGTCAGACGGCACAGCGAGTAGGAGGGAGGGCCTCGAAGCCCGAACCTCCTCCCAAGACTTCATCATAATGCCTTCGAAACCTTAGGCAATCCTCTGCTACATGTAACTGTCAAAGTGGTCGAACGATCCCAACGAGCACCCTCCGTGGTTCTTCTCAGCAGTGATAAAACCGAACGTACCTTCAACTCCGGCCAGGACCTTAGAACAGCCAACGACAGTCCTGCAGGGGGAAAATCCCAAACCGCCGACACCGGGCACAACCTCCATTTACAACAGATATAGTCCAAACCATTACAATATAAACAACGGCCGCATTCAAGACGACAACCATGGCCAGAAACTATTTGTAATATGTCGACAGTCCTGCTACGGTATGTTGTTCCATTTTTTTTTCTGAGGCTCTTTCTCATTTGAGAAGATTTCTCCCTCCCCCAAAAGCCTGGCTTTGGGAAAAAAATAACGACCGACGGGACGAACAATCCCAATGTCCCAGGTGTGTACGACGAAATGTATAGCAAAATATGAACGAGATTTTGGGTAGGTCCTCGGTTAAGCAGCCCCCTGTACGCCAGAAACAAAATCGCCAAAACGTGCAACCCCTATTGCAGCAGGCCTCCCTATAGTGATGCCCGCTACTCACCCAGGCCCTTCGAAGTAGCGTGGGGCGGCGACCTGACAAACTATTCCTCGCACAACCAAAACACGGTGCTAATCGCTCGGCACCGCTCATAGCACTATTCACTTCCCAACGGCAAATTCAAAAGGAACCTACGATAACATTTTTAAAGGGGCCGCAGCAAGGGCTTTCGTCAGAGTACCCGCATGCTGCTCCTCGGAAGCTACATGCTCAATATTAACCTTCTTCAAACGATGTAGGTCCCGAACAATGTGAAATCGTACGTCTATGTGCTTGCTCAGGGCAGAACTCGGAGGGTTCTCAGCCAACGCTGTGTACCCGTCGCTGTCCTCATATACACCCGGACGCATGACACCCTTAACTCTGGATAAAACACGATAGTACCGCGCCTGTTAATCGAGCCTCCTTCACACCCCTTCACGTAGGGCTACGTACTCTGCGCTGCAGTTGTGGACACTGGTATACATCTCTGTGAGCTACTTGTCCAAGTTACGGTCACAGAACCCAAGGTAATAATCGTCCCCGATACCTAACGCCTGTGGTTAGACGTGTCGGCGTAGTTTTCATTACTATACGCCGTAAATTCCAACCCCGAACTCTTCGCAAACGTCAATCCTATATCCCTGGCCCCATGGCGGTATGCGATAATCTTGAGAACGGTCTTCCAGTGCTTGTCGGTGGGGGTATGATAATGACTCACCACAGTGTGCACAGCGTTCCATATGTCCGGCCTCATCATGATCGACAGCCACATCAAGCTGCCCATATCCTCCCTGTTCGGCCAGTCTCCGCTCCGTGCACCCTCCTCTCCTTGACCTAGTTCCACGCCGGGGGTGGCGGGGATGTCATGCGGTCAAGCCAAAACGATTCAACATGACCTCGATGAACGCCTGCCGCGTTATCTCCGAAGTCATCAACTCTCAGTTGCGCTCGAAAGCGTGACCTGTGTACCAGGTCAGTTAAGCGCGGTTATTCGTGGGGAATTTCGTCATATGCGCGGCATGAAAATCTTTGCATGTCTCGTCCGAGCCTGAAATCACGATTTCAGCGACATGAACGGCAATAATAATTTAAAACTTTCCTTTCACAATGTTGCGAAACACACACGGATAATTCCTGCACTGTTCCATACCGTACTCAACTACGGTCTCCACCAATAATCCGGCCCACTGACGTCGACCCGCTTCAGACCATACAGTGATCGGTTCAGGCGAATTGTCTTGCCTGACATGTCACTACACCTCCTGTGTAGATTCATGTGGAATATATGGTCGAGGTTTGCGCGAAAAAACGTTTTGTTTTGCACAACGGCCTAGATGGAAAACCATAACAGCATTCGCTTTTGCAACATTCGCTAGAATTGTAACTGATGCCGACGAGTTAGTCGAGGCAAACATTTGAAAGTGATCTACATCGTGCACCTGGCAAAACCCCCTAACAACAAGTCTACCCTCCGTCTTCACGATCAGTCCACCCGCGTCCGTCTTGTAAGGAAACACCCACTTCGCACCTACTGATTTTTTCCCTGGCGGCGGTGTTGCGGCTACGCAAGTTCCGACCGTTTTGTGATCGTCCAACTGTACTTGCATGGCCTCGTGCCATGCCGCTCTGTACTCGGAACAATCTACGTCGGCTGCGGACTGCGAGTGCGGTTCTACGTCTACTGGGAATCCACTCGGCACCCCCACGCTTGGCGCTCCTGTATTTTCCTGAGCCCCTTAGTCCATAGTGGCCGTCGCGTCCTTCGTGGTCCAGGGTGTACGCTTTAATATACTCCCAGACTGTGACCACTCGTACGCTGCCACACGTTGTACGCCCGCGATCCCAGAGTCCATCCTTAGCTCGTGCTCAACAGGTTGATTCCCCTCTAGTTATTGGCTCTGTTCCCGGGTTCGGCCCTGTCGGGGAGCGGTCCGCGATTGCTTTGCCCATGTGCTTCCCTCCCCAATAGGACCGCAGTGGTGTCCTCGCCGTCCACTTGATCGGTGTCGGCAGTTGATGCTGCGCTGAGGTTGCTATCGCCCGTCCCTGCTGGGACCACCACCCCCCCTTGAGACGAAACTGGTTTTCTCGGCTGCCCCGTCGGCGGCATCGCCGGCGGTAGGTGTCTGCCGTACACTCACGCAATAATTCGTCCAGATCAAACCCCTACGTCACGTCGCGGTTGTTCAATTGAGCCCGCTCATCGTTCAGCTCCTCTACCACCCCCCTCCTCCCACCTCGACCCGATGTGCCCTCTTCGTCTGCGACGGACCCTGCCCTTCCTCAGACAAGGAGCCATTCATCTGCGCAGATACAGGTGGTAATAGCTTAATGCGTAGCCAGGTGACACTTGCGCGCGTGATCAGCACAGAAAGGTGCCTCGTCGGCACTTGTACAGAGTCTTGAGGGTAGGTGGGTGCAGAGCCAAGGTAAAACACTCCTGCGCGCTTTCGCCTGCGACTTATTCTCCCGCTTCACGTTGCAGTATCCAGGCGTGAGGAAAGGGAGAACCACTACCGGGGGGAGGGGGCGCTACCATGCCACACTTCATACTGTGACTTGCTCTCTGGGTTGGCTATCGCGGTGTAGTGCAGAGCGTCGAACGCCCAGTTGGACGCATCAGCCCACAACGACGCAGTTGCCGGCAATTATCGCGGGAAAAAGCTCAAAAGCCTGGATCCGGCCCGCCATTGCGGCCATCTCAAGCACACCTAGCGCACGTTATGCTACCCCACTGAATTGAGAACTGTCGGCCGTTGTGAATTCTTGTACGATAGCCTCTCGATCTGCACAGGTCACGACCCCCCCCCCTAGAAATCACCATCACCGTCTGGTCGAACGACTATCACCTTGGAAGGGGCACAGACCGCACGAGAATCCGGGAGAAACTTCTGGGACAATTCCGCGGCTGTCTGACTTGCGGCGCAGGAAATAGGTAAATAGTATCAGCAAACAGTATCTTCATAACTCCATATTGTGGCTTTCAAGCAAAGAGGGACTGCTCGTACATCATACCACAAAACAAACTCCACCTCTCACGCCATGGGAAACTTCCAAGAATCATTCCCAGAGTTCCATAATCTATGTCCTATGATTACTCAACCCAGTCATGCCGCCATGGATATTCCCATGTTCGCATCAGTTCATCATATACTTGTATCGTGTCACACGCCACTATCACCCATGCCTACATATACCTCAAGGAGTCTGGTAGTACAGTACCAGTAACACCGGAGTATTGGAGCATAGCTAGAAGAGGGGTGTTCCGATACACGTTTATTTTACACCTGGTATGTAACCGATATATCGCCCTACAAGAAATCCCAGAATGTTATCATATATCATGGGCAGGTAAATATCTTTAGGCAACAACGCAAGTAATCGTTAGATTGCTGATGAAGCATGCATTCTTTACATGCCTTCTTTCATGGAACCGTGGAGGGTGGCTCTTCCTTGTAGCACAGTAGGGTCCCATGTAAATTTCAGCAAGACCCCATAGGATCCAGTGGCACTCCCTGGCATTTTCTCAAAGGAAGCTAAGCGAAGCCACAGTTTCCCATGCTAAACCACGGGATGCCATGATAACTACAGGAGGACGTCATGGGCCCCCGCGAGATCCAACGGAACTTTCATATGTTTCCATGGGTTCTAAATGAAGGCCCCGTGGGATCTCGCAAAGAAACTCGGCACTTCCTGTGGATCCAACCGCAATCTCACCGTAAGTGTTGGGATCCCGTGAGATCCCATCGAAAGTCCCTCGGGAACACATGGGACCCTATGACACCTCGTGGCAATCGCGCAAGACCCCCAGTGATCCCGTCATAATTACTAAAATATATCACCACATTTTCGCGAAATTCTTACTTGTCTCCATGGATTTCCACGTGACCACGTGAATCCTTTGCAGTTTCGATGGGAACATATCGGAACACATGGGACACTATGGGAGTTGGTCGCTTTTCAAATGACATTCTCGTAGGGTCTCATGGCACCCCACACTGAGGCCTCTTGACCATTCCGAATGCTTCCCATGGGGTTTAACGGGCCACGGTGGAGTCCCGCACTAACAGTCCAGATCTTCCCGCGGCAAACCAAGAGAGCCCACCACAATAGCTGCGAGATATCATGGGACACCTTGGTTTCCCCAGGGGTTTCGCGTGAGATCGCACACGTTCTCGCGGAAATTCTCTCGAGTTAGACGTGCTGACAGTAATTGCGAAAACCAAACGGGGTACCCGCACGCAAACACCTCTTAAATCATGATATTCTGAAAATAACACTCCTCCGTTCTAAGAATTCTGCAGCACTGGAACGGCTGCTTCCTAATGGGGATGGTGGGCTGGGGATATATATGCGTACATGGTAGGACGCAGAAGGGAAGGGCATACTGAGGGGAAGCGGGGATGATCCGCAAGGAAGGTTGGCGTACGTGATGTCCTTCACCGAACGGGTATACGTGTGAAATACAGCGGAAACGCATGCCGCCAATGAGGTGCACTGGCGTATTTCCCCAATGCATTGGCTAAGGTATTGGCCCCCAACAGGGGTGGGGGGCGCCGCCCGAGGTCTGCGCCGGAAGCGCAGCCAGAGTCGGTTGTTTCGAAAAATGTTTCAATCGTAAAAAACTATGCATTGCTATAGACAATGCCAAAATGAAAAAAACCCCACCAAAAACAGGCTTGCCGCCAATCAAAATCAAACAAGAAAAAAACAAAGCAAAGCAAAGCAAAGCAAAGCAAAGCAAAGCAAAGCAAAGCAAAGCAAAGCAAAGCAAAGCAAAGCAA
>JAYJME010003113.1:0-12574 GCA_036873775.1 Costaria costata | reverse complement strand
GGCAAGCAACAAATGAGTACGCCCCCCCCCCCCCCCCACCCCCGCGCTGCTCTGATGCAAGGATCGATGGCCATACCACGAGGGCCATGCATGATACGAGTGCACCGTTCCCTGCTCTAATTCCTCCGCTCTTGCCACCCCTGAAACCAACCGCGTCCTTCCGCGATTCGGCTCGCTTGCAGACTCCGTGGGCGCACCTGGACATCGCAGGGCCTGTGTGGAAAGATGACGGAGCCACCGGCTACGGGGTGAAGCTGCTAACGCGTTGGGTGCAGAGAAAGGGGTTGTCGTCGGAGTGAAGGACAGGAACGAGAAGAAAAAAAAGAAAAGACGATGGGGCGGGGTGGGGGGAGGCCAGGCCTTTTGGATTGGTTGAGCACACGATTGTTGGGCTTTTTGATTGGTTGAGCAAGCCACTACTGTAAGAGCCTTGGCATGATTTGAGCTCACGATTGTTAGACCCTTTAATTGAGCACGCGATTGTAACGCCTTGACTTGATTTGAGCTCACGATTGTCGGCCCTTGCAGTAGTTGAGCGCATGTCTGTTAGGCCTTGATTGAGCAAATGCCATGCTACTTTTAGCGTTTCGGCGGTACGCACGGGGCCGGGCGGGGTAAGCGATGCTGCAGAGCGAGCGAGAGAGAGAGAGAAGAGCCACCGCATGATGCGTCTGTCCGTGCGCAGGGTTTCTTGTTTTTTTTTCGGCAAGTTCTTCGGAAAAGCGGCGGCAATGATTATCTCTCAGCACCTCTTAAGCCCTTTAGAGCTACCTCCACGTTTGGGCGACAAAAATGTGGTTGGGAATTTCAGTAGGGTTACGTCCTTTTTTGCATTTTGTAAAAGGGTTAAAAGAGGTCGATGGATGCGCGCCCCCTAGAGGGAGTTTTTTTTAAATTGTTTTCCAGATGTTTCTGTAAATGGCACATACATATGAATAAAGGAGGCGTCTTTTAAGAACGAAATCACCTGTTTGTGGCTTCGAGGCATGTTTATCGCGCTTGGCAGGCGGGGGGGAGGGTGTGTGTGCTGGCGGTGGGTGCTGTCGGCGCACATTCGACACTAATATTATAATGTTCTTGACGCCGACATGACTGGGAGGTGTTCCAAGTATCTCTTGATTGAGGCCGTGCGGTGTTTTTGAGCGGGGATAATCCTGCGCAGCCCCCGAATGTGTTTGTTGCCCTAGTCCTTCTGTTAATTCCCTTCGACTGTACAGCCAATTTCGATCGCAAGCAACTCGTATTGCGGGTGCTATCGTGCAGCGTTAGACCTGGTCGACTGTGACGAGGAAACCTTTTCTCGTCATCTTCGTTATGTTGGTGGTGGTGTGTGTTGCAGTCGGTGCCCAGCTCACAGCCTGAGAGTGAATGTGGCTGTTGGAAGCTCATCACCGCGTCCTTCGCATACTCTCAGCACCGTTTGAACAGTATATAGGGGGGGTGGTACAGCATCACGCATAATAATAACGTACATCTGCCTACAAAGCGAACAGCAAAATGGCACTTCGTAATTTGTTACACCATCATCGCGGAATAAGAGCCGCGAAAAATTGGATGCACGTTTTGATATTGAAACCCCCAGAGAGACAACCATCCGCACCGAAAACTCGAAAAATCATCCAAAGCCGATGATGAGATCAGAGATCAGACGCCTTGACGATTGGTCTCGCGCGCATTGATTGGTGCAGACAAGCCGCGATTGGCGCATTCATTAAATAGGAAGGCGTGTGTGTCAGAATGGACTGCTGTGGTACTGCGTGTACTGCCGTAGAACAAGTGTTATACCCCGAAGATGCAGCCAACAGTATTAATAGTATGATACCTGGAACAATGCAAAAACAACGGTCGGATCCGAAACGCGTCGACCGTTACTACTACTCGTACCTACAAGCTCGTATGTTTTGCATATAGAGGACACACATACTATGCTTATAAACAGGTGTGATTTTTATTGGTGGTACCTATTATTGTCGAAAAGCTAGGGCAGACGTCATGGTGCATGTACGACCTGCCCCCACCGCATATGCATCAAGTGAGCAGCACGAGCATCAGGCCTGGGCTGGACCTCTGCTAACCTACTGCAACACCTTCAGGGAGTATACCGTGTATATGCACCCCCCCTGAATTCTACAGCTGTCAGATTTTGTTCCCCTCAAAACCCGTAGTACGCGCGATCGAAGTATCCCACGCAGCTTGCAAAGATGAGTTTCGACGAAATCCTCGATCTCACAGCTGTCGTTTTTTTTTAATTTATAATATTATTGGTCCCAACTCACTGATCTGTATAGTCTAGGTCAGGCACATCGTGGTCTGTCCCGACGTGTGCATACATCTCAACATGTCAGCGTGACATCCTCACATGCCATGCGGGTGCAACCGACAGCCAAAGCGACACACTCGAGTCAATGGCGAGTTTATGATATGAGTATGAGATGGTCGGAGGTATTTAGTGGTTATACACACGACGCCTACGTATGTACGAGTATTCTATTATAGCGCGAGGCCACACGATATAGACGAAACGGCCCGGTGTCGTCGACACCGCTACTGCGCACAGCAAGTCGAAAAGACGATACCTCGGACTCGACAACAAAGGCCCGAACAGGTACCAGGTACGTACGTATGACAC
Source organism: Costaria costata (assembly GCA_036873775.1). NCBI lineage: Eukaryota > Phaeophyceae > Laminariales > Agaraceae > Costaria > Costaria costata. The sequence goes on along the minus strand of JAYJME010003113.1, from coordinate 9,945 downwards.
AGCAAAAATGTGTCATCAGTCAATACATACCCTGGTACCACAGGCCATATGTCACATGACACATGTGCACTGGCTATATTACATGACTCATGTCTCACCGGCGATGCCCCCGAGAACGCCTGCGCTGAACTCCGTGTTCTCGGTGTTGACCACCACCATCTCCGCCTTGGGGGCCTTGTCCTCAGCCTGGGGCGGCGTCGACACCTTAGGCTCCTCCGACACGGCCATGCGAGGTACCCTTCTCTCCCAGCAAGAGGTCAGCCAGCCCACCACCACCGCGCCCACGCCCACCACCACCACCAACCACCACCACAGCCGAAGGACGAGCGCATCCACACAAAACATAAAACGACGGCATCCGCAAGGCACGAGGCACGAGCCACCCGAGGCGAGAGAGTGCGGCCGCCAACAAGCGTGGGGGAGCGAAACGTGCGGGAAGTTTCGGTCAACGTCGAAGACAGCGGAAGCATAGCGTCAAATTTCGTATAGTAGCAGCAGCAAGCAGTACCGTACCCCAGGTAATAAATAGCCACAACATGCGAGATAACACCCCTCTCTGGGATGAATTTTCCAGCCCATCTTCTTCGCAACAGGGGGAGGGGACACACAATACGAAAACGGTGGCTTTGAAAAGGTCTCGTCGAGACACATCGCTCGGCAGTTGCAACAATTAAAAACCCTTTCACCACCGGAAAAATGATCCAACACTATTTCCAAGTAGTTTTGTCCTCAAAAACCGTTTCCGGCTCTGAAGGGGTTAATATAATAGCCTCGTATATATATAGCCTCCCGATCGTTGTGGAGAAAATCGACTTGGAAATTCGTCCGAGGGTGAGTGTGTTGCAGGGTACGTTAGTCTACAATGAGTATCAACCACTCAACTGGTCGAACTCACAGCTGTCGTCATTATAAACAATTTGATTAAATGGGACGGTGGTGGGGATGTGGAGAACAAGGCGAATTCTGTCTTCTCATCTCTATTAATAGTCTAATAATAGTGGGCACGTGGCCATATCAGGTACTCGTAGTACAGCGTGGGTTGACATGACTGCTGCTGCTGCTGCTTTGTCCCATGCAATTTGTCGCATCCTGGCAACCTTGGGCAAAACCTTTGGGTATCGTTTTGCATACCACGTCTGATATCATATTATACCACACAGAAACAGCACCTCTTGCGGCTTTTGCGGGGTTTCATGATAAAAACATGAGCGTCGGAACGGCACACGCTTGCTCTCGCGATTGCTCTCTCTAAAACGTAGACAGACTGGGGATCAGTTTGATTGTTGCGGCATATTCGTGCGATAAGCGGGGCGCTACTACTCTTGTAGGTATTTTCAGCTGCGACGCCTTGTTGTTGCAGCCGCTGCTGCTGGGCCGTCTCAGTATCGTTCCTGCCATGGAGCGGTACTCATGACACTTGTTACTGCTACTGCTACTTGTACGAGTACGTGTTGCTGCTGCTTCTGCTGCTGCTTCTGCTTCTGCTGCTGTGGCTGCTGGTCGGCACACCTAGCTGACTGAACCCATGTGAGAAAACAAAACAAAAACTACTGCTTCGTAGTACGTACCCGACCCAACTTGTGCTCGGTGTCACCCCAACCTCATATCGCGCGTTTTTTGGTTGCGGGTACTGGTACAAAAAACAGAAACGAACGATACTATACATGACACGATAGCTCAGCCTGGCCAGGTGGTAGTAGGCAGAGGGTACACAACCATAATAGGGAGCCGAGAGCCCGACCCGGCAGAGGGCAGTCAGAGGGTAGTGCAGGGCACCGCCTGCGTAGCACAAGAGCCGTCTCTACGAGAACCCACGAGCGTAGGCCAAGAATTGGGCTGCGATCATGAACAAACTGAAGCTCGGGAAGTGTAGTGCTATCTCCTTATTCGTGATGTCGGGTTAACCACACCCCACTTCCTCGGGCTGGCTTCTCAAACCACCAAGGCACAAACTAGCCAGCACGACGAAAGCTATAACAGGGGGGGCACTATTAATAGGTGCGACAGCCCGAGGTTTGCATCCTACCATGTGTTTGTGGAACGAGACGTCGAAGCAGGCCGCACATTCCCTCGCACCAAAGCCGGACCCGTAAAAGCTCGCGAGCTAACGACACATGCTGCGAGCGCGACTCCGGTAAATATGCAGGACTTCACCATCTTGTCTCGAGGCCTTAGACGTGAGATAGAGTGCCGGGATCGTCGTCTCGTGCTCGGGGAGGTGAAGCCGCTCGTAGAAAATCTGCCTCGTTTTCGTGTCTGGAAAGGTATTTAGCGTTATTTTAGCCGGGGTTTGGGGTAGTTGAAGGTTATCCTTTTTTTTCCTGGGATGGTTTCTGTTCACTTTCGAACGTAATTTCTTGCATGAAAAATGTACTCGTATTATACGAAGAAAGGCGACACGCTTGTGATAGAGGTGGAAAGAGCACTGACCCACTGACTGGATGTACCACATCATGCATGAGTCGGTGGGACAACAAGAGTATAGCCTGTGCAAACCCAAACCCCATCAACAGCAAATACTCAGGTTTTAATCAATCACAGAGTCCTCGCATTTGGTCACCAGCCGGCGTCTTCTCTCTTCGTTGATGGCCTTATTATGATACTTGCTTTATGTATCGGCGGCGGCGGGGGGGGTGGGAGGGCTCGCGGTTGATTATGAATGGTACTACGTATTATACTACAGAGTACTGCACATACAATACATGTTGTGCATGCTTGCGTGGGTTCAACCAATACTGATGCTTTCACTGCTCCTGGGAAATAAGAAACGAGATCCCCACAAGACATACCTCGTACCCCAATCATAATACCTGGCATGACTGCATTGTTTTTTACGTTCTCTCGTACTCGTACGTCGTATGCCGTACGCACACAACGAAAAACAAAATGGATTTAACAAAATTTGTCTATGGGACTCATTGAGAGGAAAATGCAATAAAACTCGCGACTACGAGTACGAAGTACTTAGCGCTGTTTTTGTACGCAGAACGCAGAGACAAACCAGGTGGTACTGGTATAAATTTAGCTGGTAGGTACTCGTTGTTACAAATTAATATCAGTACGAATGCAATCCGTATAATAAATAAGTCTGCCCTCTGCCAGTGGTACGATAACTTCCTGTAGACCTTGGAATGTTCCCGCGGGGAATCACTTGATTTAGAAGCCCTAAGACAGACCTTACAGTTACGACTGTACACTCGCAGACATGACATACAGGGCTGTCCTGTTGGTACAAAAAAAAACTTGGGGCTTTAGAAAGTAAATCATACCCGGGGAAAACACTTACCGGGGTTCATACATAATGTATATATGCGTTCTGTATCCGTTGCCAAATGTGTTCTTGTGGACAAGGAGAGTAGGCTCCACCAACAATAGGAGGGGTTGCAGCACTCAAAACCTCATGGCTCACGGTAAAGGCAGCGCCGCAACAGCAACAACGCTAATAGTGCTCCAAGCGATGGCTCTCGGTACCGAACGTGTTGATGTGCACCGCAGCATGTCACTGATCATCTTCGACAAGCGTGAAGACTGGCCACACGCCTAGGCCGCCCGGCTCAGCGAGAACAGTTTCCTCCCAGAGAGGTTGCGCACGAGGTACCAGGTATTCGTTTGGCTAAAAAGAGAACTCCGCGAGGAGCAACGCAAGGAAACTGCGACCCGTGTGGCTTATTGTCACCACTCGTACCGTTGGGATCGACGAGCCAAGAGCGCCGAGCTGCGCCCCCTGCCCTGCTTGCTAGTGACGACTAGTCAAACGCGCCCGATGCCGATTTTCTCCAACCAAGTTACTATTAACTAAACTATACTATTAATAGCAGCGCTGCTCTGTACATCCGACAATTAACCCCTTTGAGGTCCCTTAAGAGCGACTTAACCAATGATAGCGTTGGTGTTACCAACCGTCTACGAGCAGGGTGAGCGCCCAGCAGCACGGGGAGGATTATGTTGCGCCCGGTCCGTACGACTCCTCGAATTTTAACTCGGATATCATCCCCCAGTCACCCAGTGGGCGTTGCGGTAAGCGTCACTTGTTGGAGCCAATCTTCCCCTCTGAAGTCCCAAGAGGGTTAATCAAGGCCATGAACTCGAACCATTCTTCGTGCGTTCAACTTGGACTCAGTACTCAGCAGAAACTTTGAACTAACGTAAACGCAGGCTTAGTAACTGCCGCGTACGGGCCGCTGCTGTCTGGGGTTGTCCTCTACCGTGGCTCCCCTCTATCACACTGCGGGGATCGCTAATCGAACAGCAACCGCCGTCGATATATACCAGTACCAGGAACCACACACGACAGATGCCCGAACGGTACCATTTTGATGGCGCAATATATATACGAAGTATGTAGTGAAAAAAATATTACATAACTCGAAGCCCAGGTGCTGTCATAGCTGTCGGCGAAATCGCGGAGCACCGTCTCCACTAGGCCTATACTTAGGTCGGCAGATTAACTTTTGTCCGCCAATCAGAAGAACAGTCGATCTACTGCGCTCGCACCAACCTTTGGCTAGACGCACACTACGCAATACGTGTGATTAGAGCCATCTTGAACCCCCGAGGGCTATGGGGAACACGGCAGCCAAAAATCACCCGTTTCATTACGCCCGCCTACAAAATGCACAAAACGATACGTACAACTCAAGGAATAGAACCACAAACAGCTGTGCCAGGTATGAACTAAACCCCGAACCGGTTCGGACTCAAGACTACCGTTTTGTATATCATACCAAGATATACGACAAGCCGTAGCTACACGTCGTCATCGGCGCTCGTATCTCGCAACGGGCAACCTTGGCCACAGGCGCATCCTTCGCTATCGGCACACCACATGTTCCGCGAGGATATCCGTCTAACAGCTCGTACCGCGGGAACCCGCAACTCAAAATGTAGAGTGCTAGCGTGCTAACCTGTGGACCTTCACAGCTACCTGGTATACATACATAGCTACGGTATGCCGGTAGACCTGGAGTTCATGGAGCTAAAACACAACAACAACAAAAAATGTTCAATACGAAATCAATTCATAGCATCTGTACATATCACTGAAATGGTGAGGTGGGTGCATCCTGCGATGTGTCCACCGCGATTATTAAACATGGCGCCGTCACAGCGCCTGGATACAGTCCAAAAAAAGCGATCCAAACCGCAAGTCGCTTTCGAAAAACACCGCCCCAGCCCGCGCCAGATCGTGGCGTGCTTCATCATCGACGATTTTTTCAGCGTTTCCCTTCCCCGCTCCCCCGCGCGCGCGACGTCCTTCCGATACGGTCTACCGCAACCACCTCCAAAATCGTCATGCAACACACGACATATGGCCTTCAAACCCCAGGTTGGGGCCACTTCAAGCATCTGCATCCAGGCTGCCCACCCCCTCGTCGTCCCCGCCCGCATGCTCCTCTCCCGCTCCAACGCCGCCGAAGTTCACGTCCGGCATGCCCGGTAGAAAGCTAGAGTCGCCCACATGCGCCCCCGGCAGCAGATTGGTGCCGTCAAAGCCTTCGTCGGTGAGGCGACGCGGTTGGCGCTCCGGGTAGTCGGCGCCCGGCACTTCGACTTCCACGTGGGAAATGCCTTCCTTGCTCATAACCACTCGCCGCACGGGGGTGCCCTGCTTCGCCATGTACTCTTCTAGGTTGCGCCCGAACTCCGGGAAGTCGAGCTGTTTTTTCGCGCGCACAACATGGGGGAAGGGGTTTCAAAGGATTATGGGGAGTTCGTCGACGCGCCACTCAGCCGCGCGTAGTGAAAAATTAGACGCAGCGGTGGGATATTTTCTTGCAACACTGGAGTGATATTCGAGGGCGGGGCTGTGGTAACGCCATGTGAGATTTCAGAAACAAAGTGACTTGTGGGTGCGCCTGCTCTTTTGACGCGTTTGGTGGGCAACCCACAGTGACGGCTGCCGGTAGCCCTGGACCACCGATCAACACGAATGAAATGCCACGAACGAACGATTGTGACTGCGACCAGAAAACGTTCACGGCAGAGCTCTCTACTAGAACCAAAACAAAAACGGCATACGAGAGCAAATAATTCGCGTGGCGATTGTTTTTAAAAGCTACACAGACGCCTCAGCTGTGAGATCGGAAAAAAAAATCGAAATTCATCTTCGCAAATTGTACTCGTATTTTACCTTTCTTTCCTACTCCAAACAAGTATCCCATTCTAATTCCCAGACGTTTCTCCGAAGGGATTACGGGGCTACGTATTGCGCTCCGTTGCCCTTGCTGAGCGGTGTCTGCCTCTGCACATGGCTAGGCAAGGCAACAAAACGAGGGTGGTGTCGAAGAAGGTATGTGTGCTCGGAGGGCAGGAGTATCTCACCTTGCCCAAATTGTCAGCAATGAGGTGCTTCTGGTTGCAGCTCTGGCACCACAGGACGACGATGCCGTGCATAAAGGCCACGCGGTTAATCTGCGGGTGGGAGATACGCGGACGAGAGTGTCGAGAGTAAGCCATGGCTTTGAGTTTAAAACAGCAGTGCAAGCTCGCCTTTCAGAGCTATCCCTATGAGTTGAATGATTTCTGGTATTAAATCAATAATGTTTCAACGTTGGGATTACCCCGAACTGGTCCGCCGAAGATGTGTTGTTCGCAAAAGGACGACTCAGAGCGCTGCCGATAAATCATAAACTATTTTCGTCTTCGTCAATCCCACGATGATAAACGTCCTGCACCAATTGCGTTGGGAGAACGTCATAACTCTCGTATCATGGGTCATGAGTAGGTGGGTGGGTGTAGTGCTCTTGCCACTTAGTATGGCGGTTGGGAAGTACTGCAGTTCAACCTCTGGAATGGCACCCAACTGGTATGAAGAAGACAGGGTCGGGGCGATACCGACGGCTTGGCGCGACGGCATCCTTACGCGGTATCCTCGCCAGCGTAAAAATAAGTTGTCGAAACGATATATCCGTTTGATCGTCTAGCAAACGTTTGAGGGCGGATGTGTCATGGCTGGTCGAAGAGCGACATTGTAGGCGTAGAGGACGTGCGCTCGTGCTGTGCGCCCAAGCCAACCGAGCATATGCTCTTGACTACTGTAGAACGGAGAAGCGCAATCACGTCAGACCCGCTTTTACCGGCGCCACAAAATGCCCAGGAGGCGTGCCTTAACGAAGCTTTGTTTTGTCGGCATCGCACGCCAAACTACCATATTGCTGGTGAAGACTATAAATAGTATTTCTCCTACCGGTATCGGAGAATATGATTACCGCATACAACCCCGTATTATGCACCGAGGCAATTATGCCTTAATAATTCGAGATCATGCCCAAATTCGGGGCCTTACAAGAGACATAAAAATTCCTGAACGACTTCATGCAGCAACTCGGGGGAGTTATGGAAATCCAGGAGCTGGAAATATTAATTTTGAGAATCGGTGCAAGAAAGCCCGGTACGCGTAGCTCAATTGACGCTGACATCTCCCTCAGTCTTCTTCCTCAGCTTCAGTCCGCTCGTTCGGCAAGTACCTGGTCAATAGAGAATACTCTAGATAACCCAGGCCAGTAAGACAATCGTTTTGCAAACAAGAGCACTTGCACAGCATCCCCTGGACTGGGTCATCCGGCTCATTCTATATAGGTTACGATGCTCTGCGGACCCACCCGAGTATCTGCGCCGCTCAAAATCCGCGTCGTTAAAATCGTGCATTTAGTCTTCTAGTATCTCTCGCACGAAGTGAATATCAGTTAGAAAGGATGTTTGGGGTATTGTCTATCAACCTTTCCCTTGGGTGCTTGCTGAGGACAACCCGGCAGTGTAAGCTCGTCGCCGCCGGAAAAAAACAAGCAAGCCCTCTTCCCTGAGGCTCACACTGCCTGCTCCCGCCCCCTTCACCCATCCGAAGCACGCTTCACACAGGACAACGAAACCTACGTACGGCCACACTTTTGTTTTGTTCAGGTTCAGTCGTGTTCCACGCGTCAATTTTAACGGTATACAACTCTGTTCAGATACATAAACACCTTACTGATATTAAAATTAACATGAAGCATTCCTTGTATTTCTGGACAGAGTTGGTGTGTACACGCGAAACTTTACCAACTCAAGCTCGCCTGATATGTGCTGCGATCCTCGCAGATGTTGCACGTGAACGAAAGAGTGAGTTTCTTGGACATGACGTGGCCGATCTCGGTCGTCGACTCTCCCTGTGCCGGAAGTCATCCAAACGCGCGGAAGATGAGGGGAGGGGGTGGGAGGTAAATCGTGAACGGGCGACTTCGATGCTGCGATCGATTTCATCATCATGCATGCTTCTTGAAGGGGAGGAGGCGAATCGTGAACAGGCGACTTCGATACTGCATCTATTTTTCATCATCGTACATAGACTGTAATACCTTTAAGCCCCCCCCCTCAGCTGTGTCCCTCGGTATATTCTCCCACCTCGCAGCCATCCTTAGCTCTTAATTGCCGACTAGCATAACACTTTTTGGGGAACCTTACTGAATATTCTTTGCTTTCTTCATTATTTGTTCAATATTTTTTCATCGTTTTTTTCGTTTTTTAACAGATCGCACCCAGCCCAGCTCAGTTCAGCTTAGCAGTGCAGCGCCGTGCGGTGCTGTGCCGTGCTGTGCCGTGCTGTGCTTTCTCTTTCGCGCATACTTCGTACCAGGTATCAGGTATCAGGTATCATATTATGCGAAGTGCCAGGTATGTACGTATTATACATATAATCACAAAAAAAGCACACCCAGCTCAGCTCAGCTCAGCTAGTCCAGGAGCGCAGCGCAGCGCCCTGCGTTGCCGTGCCGTGCTTGCCGTGACGTGCGGTGCTGTGCCGTGCCGTGCTGCGCTCTCTTTCGTACATACCAGGCATCATGTGAAGCACCAGATACCAGGTACGTGAGTACATATAATCACAAAAAAGGTCACCGAGCTCAGCTCAGCCAATCTTGGCGCAGCAGCACAGTGCAGCGCCGTGCTGTGCCGTGCCCTGCCCTGCGGTGCAGTGCCGTGCTTTCTCTTTCGTGCGTATCAACAGAAGTACGTATGTACATGCATGGGGCGTCCTGGTTGTTTTCCTGGAGCATGGAGCTCTTGGCATTTGCAAATCGCCTGTTTGCAACTAAATTATTCCTTGTGAGCGAGACCGCCTGCCACGCGAAGCGCATATTAAACATATAGACTATACATGTCGAATCCGCCATTTCTTACCTGCACCATGGATCTCTTGGTATTTTCAAGTTGCTAGTTGTACCAATCATGAGCCTCTTCTGCCCCCCTCACGGAGCCCTTGTACTTCTTGTATGTATGCACACTATCACAACTTGGCCGGATATAGACAACAGGCGTTCGTGTCGGCACACAATGTGCGCACCATGTGCAGGGACATATTACATACTCCGCACGCACCAACGGCTGACAGTCAAACTTGGATTAACCCACCCACCCACACCATTGACACCACTGCCACTGCTGTTGTGTTCTTCAAAGCAACGTGGACAGGCAAAAGAGATGGAGCGCACAACGTCCTGCAAGCCTGCCGTGTAAAACCTGTTCCACAGATACTCTTGTCTCGTACCGCGTAAGCATCGGCCCGTTGATTCCGAATGCAAGCTGCGTACTGCGTACCGATCTACCAGGATAAGGGTCGACACGTCTTTTATTTCGTTTTTTCTTGAAAATTCGGTATTTTCTCAAATTCAAAGATGGGCGAATCCTAACGAGTACGAGCTTCAGCTGGCTCGTTAAATAATCGTCCACTGGGCACAGAACCGTCACTACAGTAGCAGCAGCGCTCGCAGAAACCATCCGTGAGGTGGTCCCACCGCAGTCGGCCTGACTCGTAGGCAGGTGTCGGTACCTTGGGGAGTCAAATCCATCACCAACTCGTCGCGCTACAACGCCCAACGCGACAAACGCTTCAGCTACTGCTCTCAGCGAGCGCAGTCGGTCGGCCCCCTCGGTGCGGATACTTTGTCAACTCGACCATGAGAGCCCAGAAAG
>JAYJME010003112.1:0-12575 GCA_036873775.1 Costaria costata | reverse complement strand
TTATCGCACAGGGGTGCCATCTCACCGTACCTGTGCGAACCTTCGGCACTGTGCCAACCTTCGCACACTTACGGTATGTTATAATTTATTTTTCGGGTATAATCACTCGTCTCTTTAAGCGTGTTGCGAAATCGTTTGCTTGAGCGAGATAGTCTTCTGTTGAGGTTTGTTTCTGGTTTGCTTTCGTGCGAGTCGTATAATCTACCCGATACGAGGTATGATGCACACATAGCTGCTGCACAACAGTACGCGACATGTCTTCAGAATTTGGTAGTTAAGAATTTCAGGCTGAGTTTTTTCGAGAAATAATAATTTACAGCAATGCATTTGTGCTCAGCGAGAAACGCTACTCTAAATCCTATACAATACCTGGTAGCCTTTAAGAGCCTACGCTCAACGTTGAAATCACAATAAGCCGCGAGCCTTGACCCCTTTAGAGCCGGAAAAGGTATTTGGGGACAAAACTACTCGGAAATAGTGTGGGATACTTTTTTGCGGTAGTGAACTGGTTAAGCTTTCGCCAAAATAGGAGTTTATTTTTTCCCCAAAACATGTTTCCGGTTCTAAAAACATAAACCCAAAACGTGCGTTGGAGGGTGGCACGTCAGGCTAGACTGACTGCGCCCGACGGTGGCGCGCCAAGCTATACTGTAACATCAGAGGAACCTGGTGCCACACCCCAAAAACCCAGCCTAGACCGCGATAACTGACGTGAATGAGGTATACAAAAGGCTGCGTACTAGTTTTAGTGTTGTCCCCGTTTTGCTGTGGCCGCTTGATGGAAACCCTCGATTTTGGTGGATCAGGGATCAGGTTACGTGGGGTGGTGGTCCCAAGTGGGCCCTGCCGGCGGCTCGTTATATATCCAAGGTTATCAGGTCCGTTTGTGATCTGTGACCAGGCTCCCACGTGGGCGTCTCGAACATGTTCCCTGGTGGCTGTCTAGTTGTGGCGTTGTGGTGCAGCAGCAGTAGTGGGTAGTGATGTGCCACAAACCAGACTTATGTTGCTGACCTGAGCTTGGCTATTATGTGGCCTATTGTGTATTCGACCGCCATGAACGTACGTGCATGCCGTGCCTACGCCTACTGCTACTGCTGCTGTACGAAATCGTATATGTGCCCTATTAATAGTATATTACATGGTCTTATACACCTACGAGTACGAGTATACCTGGTATTTTATAGAGAAAACTAAAAAGTACGCCAGCTGTGAGCTCTCTCGCGATTGGTCGATACTCAATTTTGCAAGCTGCGTACTCCGGTCGCGCGTTTCCTACGCTCCTGGCTGAGGACTACTTTTTTTTTTTTTTTTTTTTTTTTTTACTTACTGATTACTGAAGCCCCTGGATGGAGGCCATATTTGTTGTAGGAGTAAGACCCTTGCTGCAGTGCACGTGTATGATATGGTTGAGCCTCGTCTGGATGGTCCAAATCGGGTAAGGGTGTGGGTCTCCCTAAAAACAAACGCGAGAGTTTCTCAAATTGAGGTGCTGGCAGTGATTCCCGTTGATGGCATTATACATGCAATACAGTACTGGTACTGGTGGTGTAGTGTGTACGAGCTGGTATAATATCTACTGGTGCATTGTACGGGCTGCGTCAGCAAGTACCAGCCCTAGGTGTAAGTAAGCCTGTGTGGTTTAGGCTGCAAGGGCCCAAGGGATTGCAATTGTGTGCAGATCTCGAGGCATCTGGTAAAGTGACGCGGTGCCTGGTACCGGTGCATCATATAATGTTACTATTATAATAATTATAATAATAGTAAGCTGCGGCAACAAAAGTACCCAGCACTAGGTTGTTTGACTGCGTGGTATAGGTTGCAAGAGACCAAGGGGTTGTACTTGTAATTGTGTGTAGATTGTAGATCTCGCGGCATCCGGTGTGCGGGTGTGTGTGTTCTTCTATTCGTCGACATCCAGCACACCCATTGTCCGTGCCGATTCTTCACTCTAGGAGAAACACGCTCTGTGGTCACAAGCTACGACACAGCAGAGATAATGCATTACAATTATGCATTGGACAATCCGGTGAAGTAACCTAGTACCTGGTACCGGTACAAAATGATATAATGGAGTAATGATATACTCTGTCATTTATACCTGGTCGTACTATGTAAGTATAGTCTATTAATAGGGTAACGGTAGGGTAGGGTAGGGGGCAGCAGTACGGTAAGTATTTGAGAGCTCTGGGTCGGGGCCCATTAACACCCTGTGTCGGTATCATACTTCACTATTTAATACCTGGTACAGTTTAATGCGGTATTATTGTTATGCTCGCAGTATTCACACAAGAACACCCGGCACAGCGGCAGTACGTACTCGTATAATAGTCTCAAGATGTAGCCTAACATTTACCTGTACTGCTGTAGTATCTATATGATATAATATATGATACCAGTATAATGGTACTTCGTATGTAGTCTATTAATAGCATTTACCTGGAATATCTTGCCGGTATCGGTACACCAGTGCGTTTTGTATTATAAATGTATTACAGCAGTATATCTGATGTTCAAGTTAGGCTCGCTGCTTATATGATACGCGGGGACAGATTCCGCGCAAGTGCGTAGCGTGCGGTAATATTACTACATTATTACACTATGACATGAAACATATTTCCGGTGAGTACCCAACGGCACCACAACACCACAACACCGCCTACCGTAACGTTTTGTTTCTATTTTCTATTTTCCAACACGTGAAGCCCCAGGCGCCACAGCAACAGCGCAGCAGCAGCAGTCGCGTCTCGTACATATAAATATAATACGAAGTATAATACGATATAGATATCATAGACATGTACCAGGTATGAACTTTAGGCATATGCACTGCTGCTGCTGCTGCATGTATATATCATATTATAGAATACCAGGTATTTACCGCTTTGGCGGGGCATGTATAGCGACCAAGAAACGAAGGGTGCGATATTATCAATCGTCTATAGTTTATATAACAGTATAATACCAGTATTAATAAGAAGAGCGCGTGCAAGCGGTGTGAGAGTGTGTTACGGTAATACAAGTGTTGTGATGTTATGACGTCGTACAGCTCCTTCCATTGGTGTAAAACACGAGTGCTCGTTAGTTACTCGATACAAACCCTACCATACCCAACCATCCCGGGTATGGTGTATCATGTATGATGTACTATTAGCTTGCTGTGGGCGATGGTGTACTATTTATGTACTGTATTAGTATTAATACAGACAGACAGTACAGAGTACGGGCCCGTCAAGAAAAACAACTAATCAGAGCAAGGCTTGAAGCAATGTTGTGACGCCAGCCGTAACCCCTTTAGAGCCGGAAACGGTTTTTGGGGACAACACTACTTGGAAATAGTGTGAGATACTTTTTTTGCGGTAGTAAAAGGGTTCAAGGGCAGCACCCTTGATCATGGATGCCTATTGTATGCACTATTGTATACTTTGAAGTATGGTGTTATACCAGGTAGGATTTACTGTATGTAGCGCCCGCCGCTGATCGAGCTCGATTTCTTAATCCATTTTATTTGTTCAAGAGTGAGTCCCCCAAAAAGTGAGAGTAAATATTGTTATATTGCACGCGGCATTCGTGGTGCGCACATTTTTATTTTATGTGTTTGCTCGAATCAGCTCCTTTACACTTTACATCCTCCAAACGACACTGCTTCGTACCGTGGAAACCCAGACCTCATATTGTATTATGCGTGTATATGATACGAAGGGCCATGTTTATTTCCCCATATACATTTGATACGAAAGAGGTGATATTGATAGGAGAATGAGGTCCTGAGCCACGGACAGATTTTTCGGCCAGTTGAACCTTCTAGTTCCGTTCACGTGCACATCCTTAACCCTTTTACTATATAAATACCCCAAAAAGTATCCCACACTATTTCCAAGTAGCTTTGTCCCCAAAAAACGTTTCCGGCTCTAAAGGGGTTACGCCTAAGGTTCTCGTTGGCTCTTTCTTATTCAAGGGTCTATATACTGTAATCACCAAAAAATGCCATTATCTCACTCTGAACTATTAATAGCCCCAAAGGGGTTTTTTACTTCGTACCTATGTATAATATAGCGCCATTGCAAACTCGTCTTCGGCTGGCACGGGCCTCTTCTCGCTCTCCCGGCTGCAGTGCACGCAAAAGGCCCGCCCGTACATTACGGCGCGCGTTTGGGCCCCGACCGAGCTCAGTGGCTTGTGCATCGAGCTGCCAAAATCGCCGTGAGCTGGCTCTATTTCGAGGGATTGGATTCCCCCTCGCTGAGCCGCGCAGGTCGATGGAAACCTCCACAATTTCCTCTCAATTTCAATAGGTTCTCGTAAACCGAGTAAAAAACGCCTCGCTTTTTTCGGGGAGGCAGTTTGTTTCTCCCAAAAAAAACGTTTGGAGCGAATGCGAGCTTTTAATGAAGACGGTGGCAAAAATAATAGGGACCCTGTTCGAATTGCCTGAAACGAAGCGTCCCACGTACGTATGATAACGCCTGCCAGCAACGCACACAAGCTGACGACGGTTATAAACACCCTGCTCGGCGAGTTACTAGGGACTAGAGACAGCTATAATACGAGTATCCTATATTTTTGTTTTGTATGTTTGTGTCGTGTTTTTTTTTTTCCTTTCTCACACGCGAAACTGAGCATCCCCAAAGCGACCTCCATACACACGTCGGAGCATTGGTTGCATCTCGTTTATGTAGAGCACAGCGTGTTGCAGTACACGGGGAGCAGCAGGCAGTTGACGCGACGCGACGCGACGCTCACATCTCGCGGAGCAGACCTAAGGCATGGCCTATCTATCTGAGTACGAGCGTTGAAGGGGGGAAACAGTGCTCAGGAGGACATTCAATCGCGACCGGACGAGCAGCGGGATCGAATCGAATGCTGAAAAATGAAGGCGCGTACCGGGGGGGGGACGGGAAGGCACCTACCTACCTACCTACCTACCTGTGACCACGCCTTGTCCAGAATGCCGCTGAGGGAATAAATCTCCTACCATATAATATCATACGAGTTGAGCTGGAAAGTAAAAGTAAAGTGATGATAAAATAGAAAGAAAGAAATTTTAAAAAAAATTAAAGAAGGCTTTGGCTCTGCTGCTGCTGCTGCTGCTGCTGTTGTGACGGCCTTCGTACCTAGTGAAACAAACGGGCGTTAATGTTAGTTAACCCCTTTAGAGCCGGAAATGGTTTTTGGGGACAAAAATACTTGGAAGCAGTGTTGGATATTTTTTTGCGGTAGTAAAAGGGTTAATCAAGCATTTTAGTACTATCAATAGTGCCGACTGCACTCCCTTTTGGGGGACAAAGTACTTGGAGTTAGAGTCATACTGAGATAGATTTGATATGTGTTTCTGTTCATTGCTGTAGCGCTATTAATAGTATTATAGCACTAATAGCACTAATAGCACTAAAAGGGTTCAGAACAACGAGCGTCCCTGGCTCGCCTCGCGTCCACCAAAAGCACAGCAGTCAGCAGTACGAGAGCTTTCGAGAAAAAACGGTTGTCACGTTGTCACACAATCTGTTTGCGAGACACAAGCCTTAACGATAACCAATGGTTGGTTGGGTCTGATTGGCTTAGCCTTGGGGTTAGGGTTATAGGGCTGTTGTTGTATTTAGTCTCGTACACAGCGTGTGTCAACCATTTTCTGCAGTAAGTGGTAAGCTACCCCTCCGACAGCAAGCGCGTTTGAAACGCCTTAGTTGGTAATAACCGTGGTGCGTCTGTGTGTGTACTTTGTTCCCCATTAATATACGCCACCCCCTGGATTTCGAGTCTCCCACATCCCGAAGGGGAACACCCTTGTCCTTGTACGAGGGACCTGTTCGATACACCCGATTAATATCATAGTGTGCACCGAATTCATATTATAGATATGCCAGGCGTTGTACCTGCGTAAAGAGTGACTTGTTTACTCTCCTTTCCTTGTATCTTTTACCTGTTTCGAGCGAATGCGTGGTGTAAATTGCGACGGCCTTAGAAAAATAGGCATCCCCTCCCCTTTGAGTTTGCTTGAAGCGTCCGCCGTCCGCCGTCACGGTCCCAAAAGAACGAAACAAGGACGGACATTTTTGTTGTTGCAACGCGCGTAAGTTGACGACAGTTTTTACTGCATGTATTATCAATTGCTCTTTAAGTACTGCGACGTACAGAAACCTATGTCTGACTCTAATTCCAAGTAAGTTGTCTCCTAAACGGGACTTGTCTCCCGTAGAGCCTACAGTTATAATAGTACCACTTTTTCGAGATATGGTTGTTACACACTGTTTACGAGACAAACGGCTTAATGCTAGCCAATGACTGATTGCGTCTGATTGGCTTAGGCCTAGGTCTAATTGCCTCGTACACAGGGTGTGTCGAATAAATGGTAAGCTACCCTCCTTCTCTCTGAACAGCCCTACAGGGATTATAACCCGTTTAGAGCCGGAAACGGTTTTTGGGGACAACTACTTGGAAATAGTGTGGGATACTTTTTGGGGTAGTAAAAGGGTTATCTCATATAACATCGTACGTATATACCTGATATACATGCTCGTATAGACTGCTGTATAGGTACACCGGTTTAATTATGTCGTGCTCCTGACTCCAAACAGGCTCGATTGTTGTTGATTAAGGGCATTGAAGCATAGACGAAGTAGGTGTGTTCGGTTTAGGAAGTGGCGGAGGGGGAGGAGGGGAGGACGCGTGTCAGTTTTTTTCCCTCTTGGTTCTACTGTTCTGTTGCTTCTATTTTTGTTTACTGCTCGTGGTGGAAGCTGAAGCTATTATAGAAATAGTATTATTAATAGTATTCGATAGTATTCGGGCAGTTGGCATGTTGAGACGGCTGCTTGTTTTTTGCTGTAATATATAGCTGTCGCTCTTCAGTAAATACGGACAGCACATACTTGGTCGACGCGAGTCGACGAGGGAAGAAAGTGGTGTCAAGTCTTTTCGAGATAAAAATGATAGCACGCGCCGAGCGGGGCGGGGCGGGGGGGGGAGTGCCTACTACAGTATGTGACCCCGGATCTGAGACACGCAAGAGAGGGAGCTGGAGACGTATCATAGGGCAAATATACAGTAGTAGCTACAGCCCATTTTAAGGTACAGTCCCCTATCATATTAATAGTGTGTTCGAGAGTGGAGGTCCCATATATATACCGACGTCCCTTATCAGAGGCGGTACTTTATTCTGTAATCAAAAGTGGGCAAAATGGTTCCCAGCACTTTGAGGTCCCTTTTATGCCGATTTACCTTTCCGCAGAGTCCCTTAAAAGGGGTTAGCTACATTCTGGGTTAGATGGGATGCTAAACCAAACAAAATATACCTGGTATTACATTACATGTATATTGTAACGATTTATACGTACGTAGACACTATCGTAGTGTAGCTGTATGATATGAGTGTATGATATGAGTGCAAGGAAGTGTCCGGTTATCAGTAGTCCTGACAACGACTTAGGACAGAAATTTCCTGGAAAAAAATACTCACTGTTGGTGTAGGGCGGCAAATTGCACTTCGCATCTCGGAATTTTACAACTACAAAAACGCGGCGCACCCTCGTTTCTGGCCCGTTTTTGGCCCTTTTGGGGTCCGGAGTGGGGTCAGGGTTAGGGTTAGGGTTTTAGGGTTGGGTTGGGTCTACGCCCGGGGCTTGATGGGTCCCACCCTCGGAAGTGCTCCCTATCATAGCCGGCGAAATCGTGAACAATCAACATCACGACCACACCGCTGGAATATATCCTAAGCCGTTGTCAAGAAGGATCTCTATTAGGCTATGGCTGTGGCTATGGTGGCGTTGGATACTGACGAAACTCGAGACGTGAACGGTGAAGCCAGTAGAATGCACTATTGATTATTAATAGCAGTGTAGCGCAGACGCGAGGCTTGTTTGCTGTATATAAGTAGGCTGTGTGGCTCGTACATCGCGCGCTCGGAGGAGTACCAGTGGCATGTCGTGTATATTTTTGTTATTTTGTCGCACGTCACATGTCTCATTTTTTTGTGGTTTTACAAGCAGCAGGTCGTACAATAGAACTACTGGCTGTCTTGTCATCATGGTGTCATACCATGACGATTTATATTGAATAATTATGATGGTATTAGACCGGTGACAATGGAAACGCGAAGTTTGCTCAAAAACATTAAATTTCAAAGATTGCGCCTTGACATCTCAGGACAGCTCGCTACGAGCACGAATCTTTTAAACAAAAAGTTCCAAACTCGGGAAAAAAAACGAAAAAAGACATTCCCGGGCCAGGCCGATGTTGGGCAAAGATCGGCTTGAGAGAAACTCAGCGAAATGTTTAACTCGAAGCGGCGAGATTCCGAGTCCTCGACAGACATCGATTGACAAAACAAACAACTGCGTCATAAACTCTGAACGGGGCGCCCCTCGTTAGGGGCTCCGACCCACCCTAGGGTCATCTAGTGTTCGCACAACGGCTGGTGATACGTGGCGAGCACTGGCGAGTCGTTTGATAAGAACACATTTGGTCGCTGGTGTGCAGAAAACAGGTGACAAAACTTTCGATCCCTCTCGGATGGCAAAAAAAATAGGCTATTTTTCAGGTTTGGGAGAAGAGTGTAGGACACCGCCGGCAAGCTCTCGCCCCCTAGACTTCGGACCCACCTGATATCTTCGAGGCCGTCATCTGCATTCATTGGCCTTGGCCCGATACCAAGCGGGTTGGCCGTGTGTTGCGTCTGTATCGAGATCGAAGGTTTCTCGTTGTGTGAGCTGATTTTTTATTCAGCGTGTCGACGGTTTTCAACGGGGAACAACAAATTGCGCCGCGTGAAAAAAGTAAGAAAAACTCAAGCATGTTTTTCCTTCTTTTTTTCCCCACAGCGGCGGTAGGAGAGTATCTTCAGCCTGAAAGTTTCTTCCAAATGTTTCAAAGAAAACTTTCAAACTCCGCGTTCCCATTGTCATAGATAGCTCTATATGCCCTGACTTAAATTGTTGGCTAGATGGTATGTTGATTTTTTATGCCTTCCCGTGACCCTGGGCTAGATTGTGGGATATGGCATATGGCTAGCGGACGCGTGCTGTTAATGCGATGAAGGTATTATAGCACTTTTTGGCTAAAGTGTCTTCTGAACGACGGAGCTCCTTACCTTAACCCAAAATCTTCGGGACTCCACTCTTGTTTAGCAAGGTAGTTCGTTGCCCACCTACAGTACCTATTGATAGGCCATGGGATGGTTCGTCGGGTCGAGCTCACAATGTTTCACGCCTCGGACAGATCAGCGATTCCCACTTATGATCTAGATCATTCATGGCAGATCTATTGCCTGATCTGTATGGTATGATCTAGCTCATGTTGCCGGGTGGGAGCCGTATGACCTGCACGATCTAGCACGCATTTCCTGGGTTGGATCTGTACGGTACAGATCCTGCACAGCATCTCAGAACGGTAGGTTAGTGTCGAAATGATCTAGATCATGATCTAGATCACGATATGTCCGAGGTGTGCAATGTTTCTCAAAGTTGGTTTAGGACGAGAGGTACAGAGCCCGCCCAAGTGCGGAGCCTTGGAAAAAGCAGGTGCACCCATACTGTATCATAGCATGTGTCAACGGGAGGTCAACAAGAACTCGGTACCAACGCTATTGTTTCGCAAAGTTGACGTTTGCTGCGATACGTGGCCAAGCAGTATACCGGTACAAGCAAGTCGGTGAAGCAGTAATCTTACTTACCGTCTGGATGCTAAAGTGTAAAATCTGGTGTATATGAATGCTGAACAGCATGAACACTTCCGTGTTGTACGAACGAAGCGTGTGTCTTGTCTCAACATGAAACCATTATTTGTTGTTGTTTCGTTCTTTCGTTCTTTCTGCCCAACGGCTTCCAGCGCTCCCGGTGTAGAGATGTCCAGATACTGGCGTAGTTATACTGTTATGCTCCCATGTTGATTCCTATTCCTAGTGTGTCTTCTTCACATTAAACCTAGTGGGTACTGCACATGACGTGGTTTCTGCCGGGTGTTTCGTGTTCGTGGTGTATGTGGTGTTCTTTCGTTCTTTCTGCCCAACGGCTTCCAGCGCTCCCTGTGTAGAGATGTCCAGATACTGGTGTAGTTATACTGTTATGCTCCCATGTTGATTCCTATTCCTAGTGTGTGTGTGTTCTTCACATTAAACCTTGTGGGTACTGCCGGGTATTTCGTGTTCGTGGTGTATATGGTGTATTGTATGATATGTTGTATGATATTGTATAATGTGTACTTCCTGGTCCTGTTGCACGGCACAATCTGAAGGGGTTAAGTGAAACTTACACCAGTATCAAGAACTAATATTAATAGTATTAATAGTAACAGTATTGTACATCTCTTATGATGCAATGACACCAGTATATAGTATGCTGATAATCCTATTAAATAAACTGATACAATGATACCAGTAGATATATATATATACTTCGAGATATACATACGGGTATACGAGGTACTGGTATATTACGATGATAATCGTACTCGTACACCGCAGTATCGATTTGACTAGTATCAATAGTAAACCGTATGCCAGGAATGACATCACAAAACATATAATACCAGGAATACAACTTTCGACATGCTCATGACCACAACTTTCGACATGCTCATGACCACAACTTTCGACATGCTCATGACCCAGACCCCGTGACCTCACCCGTTCGTACCTGTCCCGTTCCTGTTTGTTACCGCTCTTCTCTTGTTTGTTACCGCTCGTCTCTTGTTTGTTGCCGCTCTTCTCCTGTTTGTTACCGCTCTTCTCTCGTTTGTTGCCGCTCTTCTCCTGTCTGTTACCGCTCTTATCTTGTTTGAATTTTGCCACCAGAGATGCGCGGACGCGATTCGAACAGCGCAGGAGTACGAGGGGTGCGGTACAATAATTAGACAGGTGGGGATTATCGTACCAGTAGTATGGTATTGATTTTATACTTGGAAGTATGTAGCTGTACGTACGGTGTTTATTGTTTGCTTGGTCTATTCTTGCTTCAACATGTCGCCCCTGTTGTTTAGCAGATAGCCTCGAGTACTACTAGCGCTGATGTCACGGGTTCGAATCTTCGAAGGGAGTTTTTATTTTTCGGAAGACACCAACTGCCGAGAGCGTATTACTAGCGTGGGTACAATTAATAGGGAAGAAAGGCCCGACCCCTTCTCGCGATACAAATGCAAGGCAAGTATCGTAGTGACTAGAGGGTGGAGAAGATCCTGCTATGTGATCATTAGATGATCTGAATTACCACTGGGGAGCGAGCGAGAAAAGAAGGGCGAAGATAATAAATGGGATGGGGAAAACAAAAGACTATTGATGCATGTACGATACCAGGCACCTGGTATGTATTTGTGCATGTGATGTATTGGTGCATGTATGTACGCAGATGGCGGAGCATTTGACAAGCGCTTTGTGTGTCACAAGCCCGTGTATTCGTACGTACTCTTGCAAGGCCTCGCTGTCCGGAGGTGTGCACTGCTGCTGCATTGCTTCGCGTACACGAAGTTCGTATGCTGCTGGATTTTAGGTGTTGCATTGCTGTGCGAGGGGGAGGGGGGTTGGAGTGATACTTCCTATTCGTATCGTACCACAGGAATTATTTAATTTCTGTTTTCGGAGACGGCAAATATTATATAGCCGGGTGCAAACCTGCCTTCTATCCTGTCACTCCTTACTTACGTACTGGGTGTATTTTATGTACTGTACTGTACCGGTATAAAATTGTGGCTTAAGGCCAATTATTTCGCAGTCGGATTTGCAGTCAGTTGAAAAAGTCCCTTTCAACACGTTCGGATGAGCTTTTGCCCCGAAAATGTTGGAAATTGGTCTTTCCCGCCTCAGAATGATTCGGACTCCTGTCCAAGATCTATATATCTAAAGTTATTTCCCGCTCCTCCGGGGGCACAGCAGTTGCAGGAATTCACTGTCGGCACTTTTTTTATCCAATTGGGTAAAATATGACTACGATCGGGGATAGGATTTTTCGATCCGATCGGGGGTTTGGATTTTTTTTTACCCAGTTGGATCGATAAAGTGCTGACGGTGACCTGCAACTGGGCGCCCGGATAAGCCGGAAACAGCCCCAGATAGATCTTGGGAGAGAAGTCCGACTCATTCTTATGCGAGAAAGACTCATTTCCGACTTTTTCGGGGCAAAAGCTCATGCGAATGTACTGAAAGGTACTTTTTCAACTGACTGCAGATCCGACTATTCGGTGGGTACCCCGTTGAAACTCTCCAACATTTTTTTGCTTCGTGCACGATGCACTATTATACACCTGGTACTTTATTTTATGCAATTCGTATGATATGTCTAAGCATGAAGTGGACTCTTGATTGCCCGAGCCAAAGCTTTTCGCTTCCGGCCGAGGGTCTTTCCTTGCGCTCTCGGCTTCGGGGCACTCAGGGGGCCCGCGTAGGCCTCAACTCGAAAGGCTAACACCTAATTTGCTTATTTCTGCAAAAAAAAACAGCCTTATCGAACACCTTTTAGATAATCAGCCTTAGTTTAATTTTAGAGCAGTGGCTAAAAAAGGGTATACCCGATGGGTTTGTGGACAAAACAGGGTACCATTGTATTTTAGTGACCACGACGACCCCAGGGCGCCATCTCATTGGCCAGCGC
>JAYJME010003111.1:0-12578 GCA_036873775.1 Costaria costata | reverse complement strand
GAAGAGCCTCAGAAAAGACATCATGGAACAACACCTCTATCGTAGCATGGGTCACTACCTGGTACTCACTACCAAACAGCAAACAACGTGTGCAGCTCGATGGCTCACCAAATACAGGGAACGCCACACTCGGTCCTCCTACATCTCGGGTGGGACAACGATCGGGTACCCAGTACCTTGCTTGGTCTGGCGCGGTAATCGTTTGCCGCCTGGTGACATATTAACCCAGCGCATTCGACTAAGTGACAAACAATTCCCGACCTCTTGCCGCCTTCTGCTGTCAGGTTGATGCCATGGAGGGTGTTTGCCACTTCAATATGCGGGTAGTGCAAGAAGCGGGCATGGTGAGCAGAAATTACGAAACGACAGGCCGGCAGCACCTCACGCAGCAACTCGGGGTATTGCATGTTTTTTCTTCTTGAGTGGCGGTTGTTGTGCCCATCGGCAGTGGGGCGCTGTGTTGCTCGGTTCGAACGATGCTGCCCGTTGGCGTTCTTTCGTTCGTTGTTGGCTATGTCCCCTACCAGGTATCCTCCGTCCACCTTGGTGTCGTTGGTATTGATGATTATGTTTGCTCCCCGGTGGCATCACCCCTTTTATCGCGTTAAACGTTGAAATATACTGGCGGGGGAAGCGCGAGCGGTGCTACGAGAGGGGTATCACTGTTGCTGACGGACACGGCTAATCAAATGGGACTGGAACAGTTGGAACCGCATTAACTCGTGTTTGTTTTCAGCGTCCATCGGATGGCTCGCTGACTCTAAGTGTACCTTTGTTTATCAAAGGAGGCGTGTTTGGGGCGATTGCTGATGTAGTTAGAGGTTCTCGAGTGAGGGGCCTCGGGAACAGCTCAGGTTACCTCGACGGTTGCATGCATCGCACGTGCCGGGACACAGGTGGACACATACGAGCAGAACGAATACTTAGAATTTGGTTAGGCACATGGCACAAAACATGGCCCCGCGTCACAAACACCTATACCACCGTGCTCGTACCATGCTGCCACATACTGGGGATGACGAAGCCGCCAGTCCTTCCATTGTTCACTTTAGATGGGTTAGTCTCCATCAGCTTTTGTTCTCGCTTTGCCCCCCCCACCCCTATCTCCCCGAACACAAACATTGTTTCGATATGTCGTCGTCAACTCCTGGTAAACCAAGAGAGTGGTACAGCGGGCCTACAACGCATTTGCCGTCCGGGTGCAGGGTGAGGAGGGGACCGAGAAGATTATCGTACCCGCGGGCGACACGAGTGAGGGAGAGCTGGGCATAGAGATGAGGATAAGGCTGTACCCAGACGGACTTATGAGCAGTCTCTTGCTGCAGCTAATGAAGGTACGGTGCTAGAGAGAATGGGCTTCGACTGTTTTGGCGTTGTGTGTAGAGGAGCTAGCTGCTACCGAGCTAGTACGAGCTGTTGCCTTCGACTTCCATCGAGACCGCCCGTCAGCCGGCGCGCGAGAATTGAGGTTTGCATCATGGGTGCCTTCATACTGTGTAAGTGTGCCGGAATGCGGTATGACGCATATATACCGGGACGTAACAGTGTCCAGAGTCTCCCGTATGATGCCGTAGTTCGGTTGCTATGACGCTCCGACTGTGCATGGCACTCCTAATGGTATTTTCCGCCTGCTTTGGTTATGTATATTACTGCCTTACATGGCTAAGCGTACTTTGTATCACGCCTCATGCTTCGACCGTAAGGTACTATCTCCCTCCCCCTCGTATCCTCGCCGTTTCCCTTGTTTTTATATCGGCTGTGCACCCGGGCTTGTGGATCTCGACTGAACGACCGACCACATATATAACGGACCAACCGACGGGTTGACTGACCGCGTCCGTCCCATGCGAACCGCGACACGACACCACTGACTGACTGGCTGGCCGAACTACTGGCGGAATGTCCGTTCGAAATCCAAGAACCTTGACAACCCCGCGGTTCAGCTGCAAGGACCTTTCCGACAAGCGAGGCTGATACCACCGCCAGCCCACCGCAACGTCGTCATGATTGCAGCTGGAACTGGCATCAACCCAAGTACGTGGTCCGTATGCAAACTTTAGGTGTCGGGGTCCTGTGGTTGACCTTTGGCGACGGGGGGACGGGTTATCGAAATGTTTCATTCGACGACCCGATAGAAGCGCCTTATGTCAGGGGATTGAGTGTTAAGTTCCTCTTAAATATTACGGCGCTCTGACCCGCGCTCTAGGAACAACGAGACGAGCTGAGTCTCTTGGGTGGCTGAATTGAGCTTCCACGCCTAGGGGTGCAAAGCATACCGTGCGTCCGACAGGGGACGAAATACGATTTCCACCCACATACGCTCGTATAGGCGACATGGAGCGACCGGGATAGAGAGAGCAGGCATCAATCGCGTCATTGTGATACCCGGTGGGGTGCTAACGAGCCAGATAGTACACCGAGGGGCGAAGGCGGTCAGGAGTCCTGCTCACAACAGGGAGGTCATTGTTTGCTCCTCGTTTTTTGACCGCTCAGGGTCACTCGGCTGAGCGACTATTGCAGTCTTACAATAATTTACGCTTCTTGGTTTCGCGAGATTTATCTCCATGATATCCAGTTTGACGCTACGCCAAGAAAACAGTTTTAAAATAATTTTTAAAATAAAACACCGAGCTACTCGCCCGATAGTGCACATGGGGGCAGCCCCGATCCAATACTGTCGAAGCAGTCTCAGAGTCCTGACCAGTGCGCGCAACGGATGCCGCCAGTCGTCTGAATGCAAGAAAGGTCTTTGTACGGGCAGCATGTGCAATGGATACTGCCGGTCTTCTTAATCCGCGAAATATATTTGTACTGGCGGCCAGCGCCGCTCGTTGCCCACATGGACGTTTAAACCTGTTCCCCATCCCCTCGTCGACGCCGGTTTCCATGTCACTCGCCGGCCGGATCCGGGACGATGTATCGTGACGGCGAAACCCACCAGTGGTTCACATGATACGAGACTACCTAAACTCGGACCGGTGAGAGATGTTGCAGGGCAAGAGTTTATTGCGAATGTTGTGGTATGTCCTCGTTTCTCGTGTGGAGCCTCGACCTTGTTCGCAAGATTGTTCGACGTTGTGGCCAAGATTTCCCGATCGAGGACGGCGATCGCCGCTGTTTCGCGTGTCACGTCCATCACTGACGATAAAAACCAGGTAGCGGCCACCTGTTTCGGATTTCTCACACGAGATCGCCACGCATCCCATTTTCTCTATCTGGGGACCTGGAATCGGAAGCCATTCCTGCGACGTGTTTGTTTACAAATAGTGTATTCACGCGGCCCCTCGCCTGAACCCGCTTTGCCCACTCAGCTCCACCCATGGCGCCCTGCCGGGGGAACACTCGAGGCTGGTGTTACTGTGGCAAAATAGCGAGCAAGGAGATTTCTTCTGCGCGGACGAGCTGATGACTCTCAAGGTGAAATTGTGCCCGCTGATCGTAGACATTTTGTGGCAAGAGGTACTGGATCCCTCCCTGTCTTTTGCGCTGTTGTGGTTGCTGCGGATGGGTGTGCTACGGCAACGGTGGCCGCGGCCGCGGCGGTGACTGCGGCCTCTGCGGCTGCTCCTTTCCCCCGTTTTTAAGGCTTCGTCACTCCGGTATTACAAGGTACAGTTGTATGGTGCATAGTTGTTTGCAGCGTGTGCAGTATAGCTCTTGAGAAACAGGCAAAAGAAGGCGCACGGCAATGCGGGAATTATACATGTCGTTTGCACAGTGGAAATTGGTGGGTGAAGCCATAAAAATACTAGCGTGTTGGCCCTGTCGATCCTGATGCGATCAGCATATGAATACGCGCTACCGACGTACAACTCGTCACGACAACAACACGCTGTGCCGAATAACTTGGTCGACGTGCATGGCAATTCTTTTTTGTAAAGAAAGAACACACGTGTGAGCCCGGCGGTAACATTGAATCGATCAGTCCGAGACCGTCGTGACGCCAAGCGCTAGGATCAATGTACTGTACTAGGTCGACGAGTTGCGGAGAAAACCTTGGTTGCATGAGACGTCCTCTCCTCCTCCGACTGCTCGCAAACGTTCGCACAGACAGGGTGCACGGGATGCACGGAACGCGTGAGGAGATGGCAGCACAATATGGGATACGTGCCTTCCAAAGGCTGGCGTATTCTCGCTCATCCTCTTTCGGAGAATGGAATCTTTGGTCGATCGACGGCGGATTCATTCGATACGTCATTTCCTGCATTTTCGCTGTACTGCAAAAATCAAACCACTGAAGCTGCACTCCTTCCGACTCTCCCCTCCCTGCCCCCGTGACTCCCGCCGCCTGCGACGCTCATGGAAAACACTACAAATACCTAGGCGAAGGCCAGGGGCTTGCTGGAAGTCGTGGCTATAGTCAGCGGCGACAACACGCGGCGCAACGTGCCGGGGTTGTCCTTCCGTCGGGCGAAGGCAAGGCTCACTCAACAGGGCAGTAATGCCAACTCCATGGACAAGGGGGCCGGCAATGGCGAGCATGCCAATGCCGACGAGGGAAGGTATAGCCGCCGGAGTTCACGAAAGGAGGCAACACCAGAAGCATGGGACGACAGCGAGCCCAAACAAGACGACAGAGGCAAGATTGACAGTGAGGTCAACAGAGGAGAACGCTTGCGACGACACAGACGCCCGAAATCACTGTCGCGCGTTGCTGAACACGACAGAGGGAGCCGCGAGAACGGTGTAATCCCCATCATTGATGGCGTTGGTGCCCGGGACGTGGAGACAGGTGGCACTGGAATCCTCCGCCGTTCCGTTTCACTTCCCAAAGGCGCCCAAGAGGGAAAGGCGACTGAAGCTGGGGCCAACAGTGGCAGCGGTTTCGTGACATTGTCACCTAGCCCGTGGGGGCGGAGACAAGGTAGCATGAAGGGCGGCGGCCGTGACCGGAAACTGTCGAGTGGTGCGAGAGAAGAGCGCGACGGTTCTGGTCGTGACAAGGAATCTACCCAAAGCACAGGTCGCTTCGAAAATGGAAAGGAATCAAGTGGTAACGATCGTGGTAGCGCTCACACGATGGGTGTAGCGGAACCCGCGGGAGTTGTCAGTGACAGCGACGGCAACGTTGGCGTCTCTCTGCGTCGTGATGATGGGGACGAAAAGCCAAGGATGGCATTTTCCTGGACACCCAGCCTTCGCGATGCCATCGGGCACGTTCGCACCGACGGC
The DNA here is from genome assembly GCA_036873775.1 of Costaria costata. Taxonomy (NCBI): domain Eukaryota; class Phaeophyceae; order Laminariales; family Agaraceae; genus Costaria; species Costaria costata. Next base: position 7,406 of record JAYJME010003111.1, on the reverse strand, counting down.
AGCAATGACGTCGACAGGCCGTCGGAGGGGATCAAAGGTGACGGTGACAGAACCGGCGAGAAGGTTACGCGCACCGGTATTCATCCCACCAACAGGTTTCAGGAGACGAGTTCTGGCCGCCGCCGTTGGTCCAAGCTCGTTGGAAAGAAGGATAATGCCCCATCTAACGAGCACGGCGGTGACAGCGTCGACTACGAAAGGAAGGCGCAGGTCACCAAATCGCCCGTCCGGTCACCCGTAGACCAATCAACCGGTTCCAAGATCGGCGTCATCACGCACAGTGCAGGCAACGAGCACCACGTTGGTGGCGCCGGTGGACGCCAATCGCATTCGCACGGTCGCACTGCATCCACGACTACTTCGCGTTCTTCACTCTGGTCCTCCTCGTCTGGAAGACATGGCCAACACGGCTTGAATGACCCCTCCGCACAGTCTGCCGTGACCACCCACGACAACCCCGAGGCTAACAGAATGGAGGGCGGATCGTGGCGGTGGAGACTGTCGACACACGACGGGGGGTCCGAAGGTGTCGAGCGATGGCCGCTCGGAGAGGTGATAACCCTTTCTTTGTGCACTACGGTACATGTACAGGCTGGTGCTACGGTCTTATAACATTGTAGCGTCATAATATTGGACTATTACTAGTACTATTGTTATATATTTTTCACTCCCACATTCAGGCTAGTCGGGCAAATGACGCATTGGCTGTCTCTAAATTGGACGTCGTTGTTTGTTTTGGCGGAGCGCCTATCTCCAAATTGAATTTCGTTTGTGTTTTTGGCGGAGCATACTGAAAGATTGCAACAAACACTCCCAACGCTGTTCATATCGCGGAACAAATGACATAATGAACGCTTAATACTGCAAACCACCCACAAGGTAGCCACTCTTCCGACACGCTGTGATCGCCATATCACAGCTAGTTGCCTGAAGGTTCCCGCCCCGACGATAGCACAAGGCTAAAGTAGTACCATGTTTTAGACCTCTGGTAGCATATTGCAATCGTGCAAGGGTAACATAACAACCGTGGCACGACAGGGGTAGCACTCTTTTTTGCCTAGCCCTGTCTAACTCACGGGGAGCCCTGAGTGAGGAGCTGCCAGTTGTGCTCACATTGCTAGTCGTCCGCATGCCAGTTGTAGATTACATTGACTGCTATTCGTATGTATCCATTCGGTTGCACATCCAGTGTCTCTCCAAACCAGTGTTTGGGGGAGAAACAGATATTCCGAAGTGAGGAGTCTCAGAAATAATATGCGCACCCAAAGCATGCGTCGGGGGCGCCTGCCTAGTGCGGTCTAATCGTCGATAGAGCGAAGAGCATGCCCGATACGATGATGAGGTGGCGCTTGGCGGTCTGCCCCTCGATGTGGCACCCATTGTGAGAGCAGCGACCTGTCCTGGTGGTACTGAGTATGTTGCTTTCACACGGGTACCCTCCTCGTGCGGGATCCTAATCCGTTCACTTGCTACATAGAAACAGGTCGAAGCCCTGAACACACCCTCTTTCACCTCGTGTCGTCTTGCTTCTTTTTGACCTTGCCATCGTCCCTACTGCTCGTTCCACACCCTTTTCATTCGGACCGTGGCTTCTGCACCTATGTATCTCTTGAATCAAAATACTACTATGCTGTACGTGGTTCTTAAATTGAAACACACAACGGCGATCACACGAAAACCACCGAAATCAAAATGGCCGGCGGCGTCGCAAAGTTGGGGAGTGGTCTACATCGCGGGGAGCTATCACGGGCGATACTGGAAAGGGCTATCGGCCCGGATGCACTGGAAGCCGTAGCCTCCGCCAATGCTGGTGCGGTAACCAGTACGGCTCAGGAGGGATCGTCAGGTACTGGTTATGGTCCGGATTCTGCTTTGAACAAGCTAATCGGCACGGAAACTACGGGAGGAATGCTTCAGGTGACTGCCACAGAGCGAGCGAGAGATAGGGGGAGACAGAGAGACAGAGAGAGATATGTATATATATATTGAGAGAGGGGAGGGGGGGGGGGTGTTGTACTAGGTGATATATATATTATACCATACCAGCGGGCTCCTAGCCCTAGATTGTCCTTTGGGGGTCGAACCGGCCCCGCGTATCCCGTCCTGTGGGGCGTTGTCGATCCCACTGGAGAGAAGCTCGGGATTCAACCAGTTGACAGGTACAGGATCAGGGCAGGGGGGTCGGGGGCGCTTATAGTCTCGCTTCGCCCTCCTATATTGGTTTAGCTTCTTTGAGAGGCGAAGCCTATATTTCTTGGTGGGGCCTGTCAAAGATTGGCACCGGCTTGGGCAAGGAAATAGTCTTATGTGGGTACGTGTTGCCATACGAGCCCGTTTTCGCGGTTTGCAAGCTTGCCGGGGGCTGTTTCGCAAAGACTGCAACGGAATGGGGGCGCGGGAGGTGGGCGAACGCGAACAGCCTTAACATCCTTGCATGCTTGCTTTTTATTTGACGGTGCAAGAACGGGAAGGCCACTATTGCAAATCGTACGTGCCATGTGTATAAGGGGACAGTCGATGCTGCCGATCTCCCGAAACTACTGTTTCCCTTGACCACAGGTCAGCGGTTGCGATAACGGACCCAAGCGTTTCACGTTGCTCGCGGGGTGGAGTCTGTGCTTTAGGTTCCTGTCTGGTTTCGTTCGCTATTGTGTATGGGCGCATACCCAATCCCCCAGTCACCTCTTCGTGTTGCACACTTTCTTGTGACGCCTGTATTATTTCTTAGGTTGGCAATCTTAGTTCGTTTCCGCTTTTCACAAGTACAATTTTGTTTTGCTCTCTCGATTTATTAGAAAATACCGGTACAATGTAATTCGATTTTGTTCCCGTCTATTGTTTTGTCATGTTCGCAGGTGGTTGCGTCGGGTCCGGCAGGCTTCGTGCTACGTGCGGAGGGCCTTCTCGCAGAGCTAAGCATCCCCCCCCAGGCAGTGGTTCTGCTCGACTAGACGTCCAGAAGACGAGCCAAAGATAATCGAAACATGTCAGGTGGCCTGATCTTTAAACGAACTTTTCGCGTGACATAGATTCGGATACAGAGGTTGGCTGTGGCTTGTGAAGGGGGAAACATCACTTGCTTTGAGTCGCAGTCGTGCGTTTGGCTCGACCTGGGATGCTCACGTGGTCAATTGTCTGGGGGGGGGTATGTTGATGTCATCATTATGTGCTGTGTTGGCGATTCGTGATTGCAGGCGTTGTCCTAGCAGGTAGAAGTTTGAACATGCAACGGAGTTGGAGTCTATTCCGGATACGCTCGGAGGGGGTGTTACGTTTCGGCAGGCGTTGTTGTTGGCTGGGGCGTTTCCAGCATCCACGAACAAGCAAACTCGAGTGGTGGGTGTTGTTAGACCGACCCACACGCCCATAGAAGCAGGTAAGTTGTATGGGACGCGTCATGAAGAAACGTCAACCGAGACAAACGAGTGACATGGTGTGGAAGAGAGCCGACGTCCCAACAGTACCCCATCAGCGAAGAGCCCGGTGTCGAAGTTGCGGTGTCGGATGTCTTAACTTGGTTCCAAGCGGCGACAGTCGTGTCCAGAAGGATATTCGCGGAGTATTGCGAGCGGCTGCAGGGCCACTGTACACATATAGTCTGATAAGGACGGTATACCGTCAACGAAACATACGCCGCCTATCTTGACGGGGAATATCCTGGGTGGTTGGTGGCGGTGATATATATAGGCGTGTAAGGACATATTTAGTGTCGACGTTGATTTAGGCGCTGCACGCGCCTGCTTGTACGGTAGTATTCTAAGTCGCTTCGAGTCCTTTCGTTTAAACCGCTCAGGGCCACTCCGCCGACGGACTGCCGTATTCATTTGCAGCCGTCAGCTCTTAAGTTTCTTGATTTCGCATTGTGCACCCTGCCCCTATGTGCTTAGGTTTTACGCGATACCATAACAAAACATTTTAGAGTTCAGTTTTGCTTGAGGTAAAGAGCCACTCGTCCTAGTGATCAAAGCGTGGTTGTCTAAAAGGGACTAGCCCCCTTACCGGAGCACCAGTCTACAGGACGTTCCTCTTCAGCGTTTTCTCGACTACGCATTTCCAGAGTAACCAGTGCCTGATTGGAAGGGAGGGGTAACGTAGGTGAGGGAAGCCAATTTTGGGTAGGGGGCGGCGGGGGGGGGGTGTGGGGCGCGTTGAGAAGGTAAATCTAGATGTCGTCGCTGCCGGAGTGAATGACGCAGTGATCTCCTACCGTGCCCGCCTGCGTCGTTCCGGCGGATCAACAATGTCTGCGCTGTAGGCTGATGCATCATAGAGTCTAGGCTATATTACCGCCCCCAATGTTGTCAGAGTAGTACCGGCTGAATAGATCACGAACGTTTATACATGGGTGCCCAGCTGGGTGGAGTAGGGGATTGTGTTGTCAACGGCGATAGTTTGTGTAGCCCCCGGCGTACATGACGCGTTCACACAGAGTTAGGACGGCCGGGTGCACTGGCAGCGGGGACCTAACAGAAATGTCCTTTTGGGTGCTACGGTAGGTGGGTATCTTTTAGTTTTGTGTTCAGCTCCTCAGGCCCTCTCGACCTAGTGGATACCATATTGATTTGCAGTATTCACGACGTACAGCACTGCAAGTGGTTTATACTGTTCGGCTTGGCGATATGCACCCCCATGAGATAGGGGTTTCGGTTACACCAACAACACATTTTATAGTTTTTTGTTTTAGCAGATTACGGAGCTACCTGTCGAAGCGGCGAAAACGCGGTAGTTAAAATTGGTATAACACACACCGTACCGTACAAAGCAGTATAATATATTACAGGTATAGTTGAAGTATGCAGGACATAGAACGGATCTTCTGACGATATGTGTGTGTATTTTATATTACATCGGTGTTTATACCGATCGACACCCAGCACGGATTCGTTCGTTTGCAGTCCTTACAGCAGGCCCTTGTTCGACCAGTGAGCGAGCATGTCGGAAATGACCCTTCCAGACCTGTGAAATATAATAATTACGCGTTCATTTTTATATATGAGACACTGCAGAAGGGTAGAAATACATCTCCTCAGACAGTGAGAGGTGAAACGCGGCACATTTGGGTGTTGAGTGACTGATTTGCACAATGTGCGCACCAGCGCGTGGTTCCTCGGCGATGATGGGACACAGTGTGACTGATCATGGCGCGTACTAAAGTAGTCTAGGCTATAGGCAGGGATCGTCTCAAATCGTCTTTCTCATCCCGCCAGCGATATCCAATATGTCGATCTCCTACTCGTCTTATCAGGCTGAGAATCGCTGGTCTTTTTATATGCAGTGTTCAGTTGACGGGAAATCGCAAAAGACGGTTATCTTGACAACGTTTTCCATAGACACCAGGTAACTAGATGTCAGTATCTAGTTGCCGTGCACGGTTTCCCCAACTGGAGCAGTGTACTGCGCCAAGGCCGGAGACTCCTCGTTCGATAATCCTCAGCTCTCCCATTCTTGTGTAATGTTCGGCCTGCGTTATTTTTACTGCTTTTCGGAGTAGTGGGAGAGAGCCTATTTTTCCTCTCGATCAAGGCATATATCATAGCCTCCTGCAACCTTTTGTGTATCTTGCTCAAACTCGTGCCCTGTCTCTCTTCAAACAATGGTACCACCCTGGCTCCTAGCTCCTACCGCCTACCGTTGTTTCAAATGCTACAACACTGTTCAACTCTTCCAACGTCGAGGGAATGTGGTACTACTGTTGGAGCTCTTTATGCCGACTGTTCTTTGCCCCAGGTTCCCGCGTTTCCCCTGTATTGCCGCAACTAGCTTATGTGACACATTTTTAGAATGCTTTGTACCGTTGCACTTATACATATTGTACGCATCTGACCTCTTATTTCTCTTCTCCATGAATTACCCATTCCGATATGACTCCTCCGGCCGCAAACGTGGCCGCCCCTCCGATATGTAACGCGTGAAGGGTAAACTCATCAGGATGACCGAAATTCGCCACTGACCTGTTTAAATCGCTCGAAGAGCACGACCGTGCCCCAGCTCTCTAAATAACTTGGGCCAGCAATGCCAGACGAGGACGGCGTGGTCGGGAAGACCAAAGAAACATGACACCAACCCCAACATAAGGGACAATGTGCCACCGTCAACCCTAAATGACAACCTTCCATCGCGAGACTAATTTCGTGTCCACACGCATATGATCCCAATCATTTCCTGATGACCCCTAGGCCCTTTTTTCGCCACGTCTACCTCGTCGGCCAATTGCCATCTCACGTATTCCAAATGTGTGATGTGGCCGTACAGCTTAACATCGAAACCCGCGTCAGGTACTGGACGGGGTGCACGATCGAACAGCTCGTCAGACCCGTGTCCTCATAAATACCTTCAACATGACCACAGCCACAACACCTTTAACCTTACGATGATATTTTCTCCTGTTCAAAGCCCATCGAATAAGACCGGTAGGTGTACGCGACTGCGACCTCGCGCCGTCATATGGGACCGTGTAAAGCAAATATTGAGTGCACATTCGACTGGGGGGGGCGTGCCTGGTAGCTCCACTCTTGCGTTCAATCGGCAGAACTATTGTACGTGTTACAGCGAAACCATCGCCAGAAACAGGATTTTCCAGGTTAAGGTTTGAAGAGCGACACCACGAGGCAAATCCAAACAACACTCAGGCCGCGCGGGTGTCTCAAGCTCTCGACTCCAAATACTCCTGGTGCCCCATTAGCTTGCTAACCATACGCCACGACCGGAACAACTGTATATCTCGCGTACTCGAGGAAATCGTGTCGGTACAGAGATCGAACCCGGCCTTTCCCAGGTGCTTCTTCTGCTTTCGGCTCCGTCGACGACCTCGCTTCCCTGTCCTCGCCCCGGAACCGCCGCCGTAACTCGGGGAGACGCCCCTCGCGGCACGCCCTCCATCGCGGCGTCCGGCAGTGCTCGCGTCAACGCCGATTGAGGGGCAGCCGTGCACCAGACGGCGTAACATCGCAACCGCCGTTGGCCGTGGTGGGCGTCTCCACACTCATCGCCCCGCCTTGGTCGCTGCTCGAACAGTACTTCTTATCGGCAGGGCGGGCGCACATGCAGTATTTCCCGAGCAGACGCCCGCACAGTTCTTGTCACGCGTAGCAGTCGCCAGCCCCGCCGCCCCCTTGGGAGTACATTGACCAGCCGCATGTCTCCGCTCACGCTGACGCCGCCACCATCAACATGCGCGGTCATCGCACATCTGCGTTCTTTGGTTGTGGCATTGCTGCCACAACCAGTAGTCGTCTCCGGATATAGCTCGATCAGTGCCCTCCCACCATTCCGACTTGCCAATATAATCTCGTTGCACGGACGGATACGTATCCAAGTGACACAAGCGGAGGAGAGAGATGAACAACCTATACAACAAAATGAGGGGGGGGGTATTTACTCAACTCGTGCATGGCCGTAGTCGTATA
>JAYJME010003110.1:0-12580 GCA_036873775.1 Costaria costata | reverse complement strand
TCGCAAACCTATCGTACCGGTACATGACAGCAGCACCAGCAGCAGTAGTAGTAGTAGTAGCAGTAGCAGTAGCAGTGCCATATTAGCATTAATGTCAGTAGTAATAGTAGTAGTAGTAGTAGTAGTAGTAGTAGTAGTAGTAGTAGTGTAGTAGGAGTAGTAGTAGTAGTAGTAGTAGTAGCAGTAGTAGTAGTGGTAGTAGTGTATGACACCCCCCCCTCAAACGAATGCGGCTTCTTCTTTTCTTTTAATTTTGTCTTCCCCTCTAATGTCTTCGCACTTCTATCTCTCTCCCTCCATAGTCGTAACACACATCCGGGGCCACAAAGCATTAACCCCATGAGAGCCGGAAACGTTTTTGGGGACAAAACTACTTGGAAATAGTGTGGGATACTTTTTTGGGTAGTAAAAGGATTAAGCGCTCTCGGCAATAATTGGTGTCTTTCGAGAAAAAAACCCTGATTGCGCCGGGGTTCGACCTCGTGACTTCCAGTCTCAGAAGTTTTCGAGGCTACCTCTGAACCACAGTGGACGACCTGCATTAGGAATATCTTGTCGAGATATCTTTCCATAGACGGGTCGCCCGGTGTTTAAACTCTACCGGTCGCCCCTAAAATCGAAATCGAATTTCGTCCGAGGGGAGTGTGTTAAGACACTGTCGGTCATGTACGGTATGGGCTATGACACAGGTATCATAGCAGTAAAAAAGGCATAGGACGTGGTCGCAAAATACGGTTCGCTCTACGCGTCTACTTCTTGCTGCGGTCCACTCGTGTACCAGTACCTGGTATTTTGGTATATTCCATGATATCTCCATATTTTGCTTCAACTCGAAGACGTCAGATGGTAGATATGAGATCAACCGTGCTGTTTTTTCGTTAAGTTCAGGCTGATGAATGAGATAGGATATACCTGGTACCTGGTAATATAATACTCGTAGTATATACCAGGTATCATATGTATACTTGTTGCAACAAAGTTCACCACTTTAGCAGCAGCATGAACCGCATGATCTTCATTTGTGTGCGAGTGTTCTTCAGAACAAACCGTTTTTCTTCTCGTCGACGTCCAGCACACCCAGTGTCCGTGACTATTCATAGAACATACATTTCTGTTTGTATTTCTATCTTTCCGGAGGTATTCTTCCTCTCCAGAGTTATTGGAGCCTGTCCTGTGACCACGGACTTGATTTTAGCGATGAGTTATTGTGAGAACAACACGCTCTGTGGACACAACCTACGGCACAGAGAAGGAGCATTGCAATGCATTAGACAACGCAATGTCATGCCATCGTAACGGGTACGACAGGTCCACAACACATCACACATACGCCAGCGATCGACCCACATCGAAAGAGAAAAAAAAAACGCACTTTGACAGCAGTATGAATCGCATGACATTCATCTATCAACACGAATACTAAGCTTTAACGCGGAGGGTAGCTTGCCACTTATTCGATAAAATGGTTGACACACCCTGTGTAGGAGACAAATAGAACTAACGCTAACCCTAACCCTAAGCCAATCAGATGCAATCAACCACTGGTTCGCATTAAGCCCCTTGTCTCGTAAACAGTGTGTGACAACCATTTTATCGAAAAAGTGGTAAGCTCTACTGTTGACGCGCTATGATTTATATGATGTATGGCGAGCGCTTGGTTGATGAGGAGATCGTGAGATCATCCACGGGACTCAGGAATAACGACCACACATATACCGTATCACATCTGGTACAGGGGGGGGTACGATTTAAGAGAACGGTGTGTCAGGCCAAGTGTGTGTGCTCCTTCAAATGAAACCGTTCTTCTACTCGTCGACATCAAGCACACCCATTGTCCGTACTGATTCTTCACTCTAGGAGAAACACGCTCTGTGGTCACCAAAGCTACGACACAGAGAAAATGCATTACAATACAGTAACGCATTGTACAACGCACTGCTGTGTGGCACGACAAGCATAACATAGGTACATACGCCAGCAACCGACATGCATCGAAAGAGAGAAGGCGAAATACATCAAAAGAAAGGAAAACAAAACAAAAAGAAGAAAAACCAAAAACCAAAACGAAAAGGACTAAAACAAAGTCAACAAAGAAGCAATCCAAACGGAAAGGAGAGTCACAACTCGAAAGCAATAGCGTAAGACAACAGAAATATCCCGCGCACGAGCCAAAATGTACACGCAAGGAGGAAACCAAATAAGGCTGCGCAAGGAGAAATAAAGAAAGAAGAAAGAAAGGCAGAAATAAAGACAGACCAAAATATAGAAAGTCACGGAAGATCAAAGCACGAAAAATGTCGCATTCGTTCGAGGTAGCCGCAGCAGTTGGTGGTATGACTACAGCAGTAGTAGCATAGACAGGCAGGCTCTACCTACTATGGTCGGACTGGTACCTTGATGCCCTGTCTGCCATCTCCTTCCTGCTTTCGTCTGCCGCGGTTTCCCTTCTACTCTTCTTCCTGTTGCCCCCTCTGCACCCACTCCCCTGGACGGCTTTCCATCTACTCCTCCTGCTGCCTCCTTGGAATTTGTGCGGGTTTTTTTCTAAGTAATAAATTTCGAGGTTTTCGTTCGTTATCCGTTAACCACTCTGTTCAGAAATGTAAGCACCGTACATATTGATATTATTTTTAAAAAAACATGATTTTGTTATATTTCTGGACAGAGTGGTATTATTCATGATATGAGTGCTGTTGATGGTTGACGTGTGTCTTTGTTTTCCTGGTACGTACATATAATACATACTGGTACCTGGTATTATATATAACAGGGTAATGGTTGTTGGTCGTATGATAGCTTTGGCATCGCCGATACTCAGTACCTGGTACTTGGTTGGGCAATTAACGATTCGTGATTTGGTGATCGGTGACATGACGCGAATATTTTCTTCAAAATATATTACAATTGCCAGGTGCCATACAGCACAGAAGTAAGACTCGTCAAACAGTAGCTGCGCGAACTATCAAGTTTCCCATCACTTTTCGCCGGATTGCGATTATCATGAGCCCTCGTAACAAGTAACAACGGCTTATTTAGGATAGACCTTCCAGGGGTCACGATTTCGTGGGATAGGAAGCACTTCCGAGGGTGGGATCAAGCCGCGAGCGTAGACCCAGGCCATAGAACCCTAACCCTGACCCCGACCCGGACCCAAAACGGGCCAGAAACGCGGCGTTTATTTGTTGAAAATTGCGAACTGCAGCCCACGATTTGCCTCCCTACACTAATAGTGAGTAAAAAAATCAGGACATTGCTGAAAGATCTATCCTAAGTCGTTGTCAGGACTACTGATTACCAGTACTTCGTATTTGTTGTAGTAGATCTATAAACTACAATATTATACGTAGATCTTCGAACACTGCGCAAGAAATGAAGAAATACCTAAAAAAAAAGTATTTCGTAAAACTGAATCGATGATGCCATGATTGCTGATTGCTCGTCGACGATGTTGCCATTCAGCAGTTCCAAAAACAAGTGTTCGGACGGAAAAATCCCGGCAGTGTCTGCGCCTTGTTATTGGCCTGGGAGGCAGATCCTGGTCGGCACTTCGGAATCGTTGTCCGCAGTTCGGAATTTCTCGCTCGGTGCAAAAGCGGCGCAGCCGCGTTTTTGGCCAGTTTTGGCTCCGGGTCTCCGGGTTCGGTTCAGGGTTTGTGGCTAGGGCTGTAGGGGTTGGGTTGGGTATACTCGCCCACGCCCGTACCTTGACCCCACTACTCGTATTATTAATGAAGGAAGTGCTTTCTGGCCCATATGAATACCGTGCAATAATGAACAGCCCTACCCCCAGAAAATCCGAAAACCCGGTCGGATACGTGTTAAGAAGCGGGTCGGACCTCTTTTCCCCCGTCCCGTCTTTTTACAATACTGTATAGCATAGTCTGTTTGTTTTTTTTCCATCTTTTATCTTCGCACTTCAGTTTCTCTCCCTCCATAGTCGTAACACAGATCCGGGGTCACAAAGCCGGCTATTTTCCCCCCTCCCCACTACGGTACGTGCGTTCATTTTATCGCGAGAAGAGTTCAGCACTTTCTTCCCTCGTCGACTTGCGTCGAATTCTGCTTACTCGCGTGATGTTAAGCGCCTTCGGCAATAATTGGTGTCTTTCGATAAAAAAAGCCCTGCTTGCGCCGGGGCTCAAACTCGTGACTTCCAATCTCAGAAGTTTTCGAGGCTTCCTCTGAACCACAGGGGACGACCTATTTTATGTATTCGTTTTATACCACACAACGGACAGATCACGATCTAGATCATCATCTAGATCATCTTAGATCATATAAATCCTATGTATTTTGTTATTTTGTGTCATGTAGGATGTGTGTCACAGATCCAACCCAAGGAGTGTGTACTAGAGCTTGCAGTTCATACGGCTCCATACCCGGCAACATGATCTAGATAGACCATACAGATCATATACTGTAGACCAGGGATCTGACTGCCCTCAAACGACACAGATCATGAATGGCACTAATGGCACTAATGGGCATCTGATATGTTCGATATGTGTAATATACGTTGTAGAGTATGATAGCCTCCTTTTGCCCCGTTCCCCGGGGGGGGGGTTACGTCAAAGAGTGAGAATTTCTGTTTTTGGCCTGAGTTGTGTGGTTTGTGTTAGTGTTTCCTGAAACAAAAATAAAAGGTGAGTGATCACGACCGTCATGGGATCTTGCACTCCGTGCGACGCACGGGAGCTTCCTCCTAACGGCTAGTGAACTGGAGCTGTGTGGCCCGAGGTTGTGGCCCTTCGCAAAACGGAAAAATGCGCAGGTTCACAAACACCAAATCCAAGGCTGTGTAAAACGGTCTGCTGGCACGGATGCCTTGCCCACAAGCCACGACAGCGATCAACCGCTTGATATCGAGCACCGCCGTCTATGTGGTTGGTGTGTGAGAGGAGTACTCTTAGACGCTCAAAACGTCCGTCGTCTGCAGACGTACATGGTAGAATCGCTGGTTTGGTGTGTGGTAGTTGTGGCTTTATCGGGCAAAAAAGAGGCACACAGCAGCCAAAACCTTATTTGCGACTCGAGAACAGCTCGAGGTACCTGTACGAGTAGCTCCTAGAGACAAGCCACCAGGGGTGTTGTCATGATGCAACATATTATACCAGTGTCACATTCGGGTCACATCTGGAACATGTAGAGTTTTGTTCGATGCCGTGTGACCCCGCTTCTGACATGGCCTGGAATGTACATATTTTACCGCTTTGTTTCTTCTGTTCCGCCGCATCATGCGTATGACGCATCTTCTTTTAGAAACCCCTGACTCGATTACCGACTTAAAATCGAAGGAAGCTCCCAAAAATGAAACACGCCTCGGCAGACTACAAAATTTCCTTTTCCGACCCGCGGCCTCAATTACGTCATCAAGCATTTATTGCGCTTCGCTCCCCCCCCACGTGCCACGATTCCATGACGCCGTGCTCACAGGTTCGTCAATCTCCGGTTCACAGTTGAAGAAGGGGCCGAGCTTATCTTCGACATGCCTGTAACCCGGTTCGGTCCGAACAGCGGGGTAAGTCAAGCTCGAATTCCTGGAAACTTCTTCCGCCGAAACGGCGGCTTTGTGTTGTGAGTAGAAAAGATTACCACTTATTCTAGAAAATGTTTGTCACACACTGCTGCTGTTTACGAGACTAAGGGCTTAATCCTAACCAATGGTTGATTGGGTCTGTCTGATTGGCTTAGGGTTAAGGTTTGCCTTGGTTATAGTTGTCTCGTACACAGGGTGTGTCAACCATTTTCTCGAATAAGTGGTAAAAGCTATATACCCTCCTTTTGTTTTTCCCACATTTATTTTTGTTGTTGCATTTTTCATAGTCGACCTCGACACCACGATAATCGCTTCAACCAAAAAAAACCGCGCTAAAAAGTAGGGATTATTACTGTAATAAGGACCTCTTTCGAGCTGCTCAAACATGCCTCACACAGACATACCTACCCCGTGCTGTTTGCACGTTTGCATTCCCCGCCGTTCCGGTCCGCAGGCCCGTGAGGGTGGATCAGGATACATGCTCGAAGTATATGCCGACGCTAGCGTTACGTTCATGGGCAAATTCCGTGGAAGTCAGGTGGACAACATCCGTTCCATGTTCTACAACTCCGGCACGATCGAGTGAGTCCCGAGTCCCCCACCTCACGTCCCCCTCCTTGTTCGCGCCGTACCATTTTCCACGCACACTGCTACCGGTTTGGCCGGGATAGCTTCTGTTTTGCTACAAAATGTATTAACTTCAAAAACGTCAGCTGTGAGATCGAGGACGTCGTCGAAAGTCATCTTTCTTTGCAAGCTGCGTTATATTAATGTACATAGTTATTTCGTGCCCGCAGTAATCAGAAGCCCCGACAAACCCAAAAAACCGACACAGGCCCGCATTTATTCGCACCACATTACGGTAGGTCCTGATTTACCGCACCATTTACCACACTGAGTAATGGCATACCGTGTACGACGGTGTTTAATAGCACACCCCCTCTCCTCGGACGAATTCGGTAGCGTTTAAACGACTAAAGCGAGCGGCGCGTCTGACTATGGAAAGATCTCGGCGAGATCTTCCTAAAGTCGCCCTTTTCGTCTTGGAAGCAATCGGCTCTGAAGTTTATCCGACGGGAGCGTGTTATACACCCTCGCATGCGGTAATCAGCCGCCGATGTGGAGTAGGACTAACCGAAGGTTACTTTTTCAGCCGCTCTTCGTTTGTTTTACAAAGTGTTGTCACTTGCGGGAGGCTCTCTTCGGGAGTTGAGCACGCGCAGACTGCCTCGAGCGGCAGTGGCTCATAATCCTGATGGGTGTGAACCCAGTCGGGTCTGTTTGATTCCACAGCCATCGTCATCGGCCAGCACGTGATATGTCGTCCGCTTGGGTATTGCATAGTTCGACGTGTCCATTGCGGCGGGAAGATGTATCGATACAAGTGTTTTTTTAAACACAGGTGTGAGATCGATCGAAAATTTCGTCGAAATTAATATTTCTTTTGCAAGCTGCGCGTGGTACTCGTACTTCGATCGCGCGCGTGCTATTATACGTACGGGGTGTGTAGTTTTCACTGTTGCAACCAAACCCGAGTCAAAAGTGTATCGGGTTAGTTGCCGGTCCGGCGAAGGGGGCGGCGGCAACACAAAAGCAAGCAGCAACGTTGAATATACGACCAACTAATGGATGGACGTGATCGTCGTGTTTTGCATCGTGACAGCTTCAAGAGCGACACGCTCTTCAACAACAACGGCAACGTCTTCCGGAGCAACCTCGGCACTCTAAAGTGAGACAATCAGACTCTTCAAGTCAATGCATCGTACCAGTACTACTGTATGTCAATACTGCTGTTAGATATTTTATCAGTTAAGTTATTTCCCACAGGGGTTCATAGTCGCTCTGGCAGGCCAGCAGCCGGCTCGCCATTTCGACCGTATGAACGCACGCCCTTACAGTGGTTGCGGACAACGTTTGAGACTATTTTCCGACCTCTAACGCTGTATACCAAATACATAATCCCAGCCCGCTGTCTAATCGGAATTGGCCTTGAAATCGCTTTCACTGAAGCGGTGCAGCGTCAGCCGCAGAAACCTTGGATAAGTTTCTTCTGTTAAGCGTTTCATCTGTTAAGCTTTTCCCCACAAGGAACTTTATCAGCGCTCTGACAGACCAGCAGCGGGACGTCCAGCGCTCGCCACTCCAAACTTGCGAGCGCACGCTCTCCCAATGGTCGCGCTCAAAGTCGAGGCGATCTCTCGTACACAGTAGAAAAAAACTCCAATTGTGGGGGTCGCGTTACCCGCCTCTTTGGTCCTACAACCCCTACTCTCGGAATATAATCCGAACCCACGGGGAAAACCCTGGGGACTCTAATCCGAACCCACGGGAAAACTGACAATTGGCTTTGCCTGGCGCAATTATTTCCGTCGTATAGGTTCCGTGGCGACAGCGTCTTCAAGAACAACGCATGGCTTGCCATCGACAACGAGGGCGACGATGCTTACGTCAGGTACGGTGTTATGGCATATGATGGTGCTTCAACGCCGCTGAAGGTTGCCAATCGTGGATGCTGCAGAGCGTGACGCGGTTTTTTTTTATGTTAGGGCGGTATGTTTTGCTCGTACATGCAGCGGTGGTGTCCCACCGGTGTTGGCGTGGGGTGGTCGGTTTTTTCCAGGTTTACCCGAGCGCGGAGTGGTCAGTACGCGCGGCCATTTATTACCCTTTCTTTTGAGGCTTGAGAGGGAAACATCAAACATCACCATTGACGACGACAAAACGACGATAAAAGCATCGGCCACTGGTTGGCCTGGCTTAAACGGTTTAAAAGGTGACAAACGTGGTGCACGAATTACAACGCAAGGAATCGTACGACTCGGGGTGCAGCCTGATCAGCCTTCTCCTACTCGCACCGCTGTCGCGCGCTCACACTGTTATACTATCAACATCATACCTCCTAGAAGTTTGATGACACCACAGAGTGACGCTTATCATTTCTTTCGTTGTTTTTTTGGCTATAAATTAGCCTCAAGAGGGTCACAGAACGTGTCAGCAACCAACGTTGGTTGTTTTGCGCGTGACGAGGTCGTCATGCGATAGTGTCTAATAGTGTCTGAAGAGAGCCCCTATCCGCCGTATACCTTTGTCCAACCTCTTCCTTGCACGATTGGCGGCAGATTTTCCAAGACGGCTACCTTCGACGATAACGCAGGTACGCGAAAACAGCAGTGCATCATGACAAACGCGCTTCGCACTCAAAGGAGACGTCTCAAGGGCACGCGTCTTATGGCCCATTACGGGGAGACATAGCAATCAGAACCCAATATGCTTAGTAGCAGTAGAAATGGGGGGATAGGCCAGCTGTTTGGGTCCATGTCGGGTTCTGGTTAACCCCCGAAATACTACTGCACACACAGACACGTCCCTGAAACATGGCCGCGTCTACTGTTACTAGTATTCACATGTTTTCGGAGAGGATTGTTGCTGCGTAAAATGTGTTTCGCGTGCTTCATCTCGTCGCCTCCAACAGCGTAGCACGAGCCGTGTGACTGCGAGGAGAGGGAGGTATCCCGCCTGCCTGCGCATGTTGTGCAGAGGACGTGCCCAAAAAAGGGGCAGCTGCAGCATACGCTACACGGCAACGACGGCGCAAATTAAAGGTTTTGCTCGTTTCAGCTGTATGCATGTACGGAAGGCGGTATCTATACCTATACCGGCATTATTCGGTTAGTCCTAACCCTGACCAGAACCTATGACACGTTTTGCTCTTTCCAAACGGGGGGGGCGCATCACTCCCCGTTCCTGCACTGAATGCACAGCGGTTCAGTTCCACGAGGTGTACTCATATTTGTCTGTCTTTGCTGACCTGAATGCCAAATCCCTTGAACCTGCCTTCGGTGGTTGCGCAGGAGGTTTCGACGGCGCCTCGGGCTGCGGAGTCTCCAACAGAGATGGCACTGTTATGTAAGCGAACCTCGCGCCAGTCTGAGGCTGCGCGTCCTATGTAGAAACGCCTCGCTTGACGCCCTTTTCACTGCGCGGGCACGTTGATTGGCCGAGGCTTGACGATCAAGGAACAGCCTTCGACACCACCATTCCAAGCACCACGATAAGCCGACCTATCCGTTATCATTCAGTGGCTTATCAGAAAAAGCTGTGGGGTGCATCTATTTTTTTTTGTGGTATTACTTTTTCACTCTTTGAGGTCGTTTTTCTTCGTCTCACCGCGCTACTCGCATGCGTTTTGTTGCAGCTACTCCCCGCCTTGAATCTCCCCTCCGTCTCGAAAGGGATGCGTGATCAATGTTCAAATGACTTAAGGCAAGAAACAAAGTACACCCCCCCCCAATATGGTGCGCTCCGTTTCGACAAGGATGCGTGGCCAATGGCCAAATGACTTATAGCTAGCATCAAATGAAAATGAGTACGCCCCTGCCCCGTCTCGAAAGGGATGCGTGGGCAATGGTCGAATGATCCAGGCAAGCAGCAAATGAGTATGCCCCCCACCCCCCCACCCCCGCCCTTGTGCCTGTTCGCTAAACAGCTTCCGTGGTGACGCCGTCTTCTCGAACCACGGCTGCTCTGAGGGGGCGGCCATCTTCAACGGGGGCAAAATGACGTAAGTCAACCCTCCGGCCTTGCGAACTTGCGTTGTACGGTATATATGGTATGTGGACTGGTTCTACGGTGGTGTTATAGCAGTCATGTTAGACACCTCCATTTTCACCGCCGCCACATTCAGGCCACTCCGGGGTGTGATTCGTCACCTCTCTCAAACCAGGCCCTTTTTTGTTTTTTGTGTTGCGCCGCGTAACAAACAGTGCATACAAAAAAAGCATTAAAAACATTTTAAGACTGTCTGTAGCTTACATTTATAGGGTGGTCACTCCTCCGAGAGGCTCTGATCCGCTGAGAAAAAAAATCAAGAAAAATAAAGGTGCCCCACCTACCGCAGCACTCTTGGCCTACTGCTCCGCGCATGCCCGTGGATAGTCGTGCTTTTTTCTACTTATCGAATTTATCGACTCAAAACAGATCCACATCGTTCATTCTTCTTCTTGCTGGGGTTTGGTGACCTGCCTCCTTGTGCGAGCTTCCTACCGGACCAATCAAGAGCAGTACACTGCGGAACAGCACGGCTACGCATATCGTTGTCCACTGTCAACAAAAATAACTTTTGTCTTGCGATGTAACCGTAAATCTCGCCTTGGAAAAAGTACACCGACAGGTGAGTTTGTTTCGGGCTCTCGTTCTCATATGCGTTGTCTCGCGTGGCACCATTGTACCCCGTTCGGTCTCGACAACGCGTTGGGCGACAGGTTCTACGGAAAAGCCTACTTCAACGACAACACCAACTTCATGGACTGGGGCGGGGGCGCTCGAAACATCGACGGAAACCTCCTGTGAGTGCAGATCGCTGGTGCTCCTCCATACGGTAGGCAAGTTCTAGGGCTGTGAACCGCCAAGCTTTCACGACTAATGTCTAGTCGGTAGCTGCCGTTAGCCAACTAGATGACTTTTGTTCCCAGGAATGCTGATGATATACGAAGTACATATATATATATATATATATATATATTATGTATGTATGTGTATACTTCGTATATATTATGTACAGGCAGGGTTACGTTCTGCTTCGGTTCCCAGGAATGCTGGTGATATAGGCGAGAACTTACCATATCGACAAAAAACAAATCTTAGGAAACAGTGCGCGGTCTCACTATCGCGTATGCAGGCAGACTAACGTTTACTCTTTGGGCGGCAACGAACCTATTTATGTTTGGTTTGCGCGTTTATGCTACTGCGCTACGACACCCTCGATTGAGCAAGAGTAGGGACAGTCGTTCGATTCTTTTGTCTAGGGCTTGTTTTTCTATGACATGGATGACAGTGTTTGCCTCTTCTCTCGCTGTAGGCAAGGGACGTTGAAGAAAGTTGATTTTCTAACTGTAGACATCGAAACGAAGACTCGTTTTATGTCCCCCCCCACTTCTTATGCGTATGTTGTTTCCATACCCCTTTTGCTTTTTTGCAGAGCGTTCGAATGAGCAAACCTGGTATCCCCAGATACTGTAGTGTACTGTATTGTAGCATGCCTGACGGGGACAAGTCAGTGCTCGCGTATCGTTGTGCTGCCTCTGTCTTGTTTCATGACGCCTTCAGACAGCATTTCATGCGGGGAGGCTTTCAGGTTGTATCCGGGGTTTGTGGCAGTATCAAATTGCTGAGCATAGAGCCCTCTCCTCTGCTCTGCGTCAGATCGTCGCCACCGCTAAGACGATCCCCACCCGTCCTCCCCCCTCCCTCCCTCGGCTGCCCCTAAACTGTTTCTGCCCGTGTCAACGTTCAGCTTCAAGGGTGCCGTGCAGTTCAACAGAAACGAGGCTGAATACGGCGGGGGCATTGCGGTCACCGGCGGTGACGTCAAGTGAGGAGTGTTTGTGAAAAAACACAGAGTACTGTACTCAGAGTACATTGGGGTAGATGCGTTTGGCCTTTTGTTTTGTCTGACTCACCAGAAAAGCCGCTAACTGGTGGTTACGAATAGGAAGACTGATTTGATGTCAACTCTGACACCAGTATGTGCCCCGTCTTGGGCACGAAAACAGCAATTGGCGTTAGATCGAGCACTCTTCACGGCGGTCGGTTTTGGATTACTAGGTCGTAGACATCTAAATAGGTCATACGGTGAGCCACCTCCAGGGATTCTCGCAAATGACGGCAGCGGCGCTTGTTTGACCACTTTTTTGACGATCTGTTGCGATCGCTTAGGCTCCTTTCCAATTACGTTTCGCTCACAAAAACAAATTACTGGTATGCGTTTACATCGAACACTCTTCACGGTGGTTGGTTTTGAGTGACTGTGCCGCATATATATACCGTGAGCCATCTGCAGGGATTATCACGAACACTGGCAACGGCGCTTGTTTTAACGCTTTTTTTAAGATTCATTGCGATCGCTTGCACTCCTTCCCAAAATCTGTATACTGTATAACAACACCGTTCCCAGATTCAACAAGGCGGTCAAGTTCGATACCAACGGGGCTGACTTCAGCGGCGGGGCCTTCGCCGTCACGTTCGGTGGTCCGTACGGAACGTGAG
>JAYJME010003109.1:0-12580 GCA_036873775.1 Costaria costata | reverse complement strand
ACGGCTCAAATCTACGTCTAAGAAATGCCGAGGAGCGCTCCCAGAGCAGGGCCAACAATATCGTACATATATTTATACGTACGTTATTGTTTGAAATTTAAAATTTAGTGATCATATGATAATGAATACGCTCTGTATCATGCCGTAGTCCATCAAAGAATCCGAGCTTTACTTTATACTCCGTAGTGCCCTCGTACTGCTGCTGTATCAATCGTAAGCAAGTGGTAGATACACCATTACAGCAGTACCAGTACACCAGTACTGGGGTGAGTGAGCGACGAGATGTCAAGGGACGTTCTCTTTTAGCCTTCGCTCGGCTCGGAAGGGGCAACTGGTGGGGGGCAGGGGGGGGTTGCTCTCCGCATTACCGGCGGGGGGTAAATATCAAATTGTTATCCCTCGACGTCTCGTCGCCCACTCTCTCCAGTACCTGGTACTGGTGTAGTGGTACTGCTGTACGTATTGGTGTATTTATCACTTGCTTACGAATAGTACATCAGCAGTACGAGGGTACTCGTATGAAGTAAAGCTCGGATTCTATGATAGACCAGATGGATTTGAACAGGGCGATTTCTTCGCTATTCGGTACACTGGTATGCCGTGGGTACGTACGTAGACACGCCTACAGCTGACGGAACTCGAAACTTGAAAGTCGGGGCATCCGCTCCTTGCCTTGCCTTTTGTTTGGTGGTGACATTCTCTCCATCGCTCATAGTGCGGACTTGAAAGCGATTGCAACAAAACAAACCATGTCCCCATCTCCTTATCAAATCAGGGGTTGCCCGGGTACAAGTTGTCGAAGCTATGTGTGCGTAGCGCGCACCAGGCACGGCCAACAGCAGTACCGGTAGGAAACAGAGGAAGGGGGCTGGCGGCAGCGCAGCAGCACGCACAGCCAACTCTATTCTCATTCCAAAATCCAAAAAAGACAACATACAAGTAGTTGTAGGTTAGAGTTGTATGTAAAGACCAACTTCATGGCGAGACTGTGGAGAGTCCTGATCGTTCCACCCGACGCAGCTTTGACGCACCCTAGCCCGAGAGGCTCGCTCAAAGCTTGTCCGGGCATACTGGTACCTTGCACGGCAAACTGCCACACAGTCTGTGCTTCGTCGTTGTTTGGTATACGAATAAACAAGGGTCAGATATGCGGCGGAAATGGGTGGCAACGTACGAGCGGAGGAGAGCCTTCGCCCACGACCGCGCAGGATACGAAAACAACAACAACTAGCACGCACGTGTGGGGAACGTCAGATCCCGTTGAGGTAGCCATCTCGCCAGGCACGGCGTGAACAAGTTCTCGGTGCACGGGGGCCAACTCCAGCATCGGCGCGAGGGATCGGCGTCGGTGGGCCACCACTAGACTATAATAGATACATTCTCATCATAGGGCTGTGACGTCGTTCCTCTCAAAAGAAAGAGTAGAACTATAACCTTGGCACCGACGCACCGGGAAGCACCCCAGCTCTAATTCGACGCTTTCTTGGCGCTTACCTGGTCAACTTCCGTCATGGCGTCGCTAATTTATCGGTGTCTGGGCGCTTCGTGTGTGGAAGGCCTCGACTTGGATGTTGGATGTGGTGGTGGTCGCCCCGCGCAAAAAGTCAGTAAATCCCGACCCCCGTATGGAAAACGCCTCGAAGTTCTTGTAGATTTAAGTAAAACCCAAACAAAACCAACCACACGCAACCTGCAGAGAGCAGCAGATGCGCTGATTAACGATAGGTAGGCATCCCAATAGCAGGACAAGGTGCTGTGCACTGGGCACCTACCTCCCCTAGCTTCGTTGGGGATATTGCTAGGCTCCGTGCGGTTTGGTGAAAGGGGACAAAGAACGCGATACGAGGATGGTATCCGAGATGATTCATCCTGACGGTGGAGAGGGGGGGCTAAACGTGAGCAAACCCTTGCAGAGATTCAAGCGCCTGGCGGGATCACTGGAGACGCTGATTTCGGTCATTGCACAGGACTGGGAGAACGCCACGACCGAGTCAGCTCCCGCTGATGATGCCGCCTCGCCCACGAAGCCGGTGCACCGCCAGATGCGGAAGGCGCAGCTGCTGTTCTCAGAGCTGCACTCCACGACAAGGAAGATGCACTGCGCTATCGAAGGCGCAAGGTGAGCAATTCTTGCACAAAATAGGACAGATCGCGATCTAGATCATCTAGATAGATCATGTAGATCTCGACCTGCCGTAGTGAGATGTTGTGCAGGATCTGTATGGTACAAATCGAAAGCAGGAGACATGCCCTAGATCACGCAGATTATACGGCTCCCACCCGGTAACGTGAGCTAGATATTACGGATCAGGAGTATATCGGCCCTGACAAATCTACTACGTACTACTGCTGTAGATCATGAAGTGGAAATAGATGATATGATCGATCTACATATGATTTGTGAATCGGAAGCTGCTCTGCCTTCTGAGCGTGATACTTCTGTTGTGTGTGGACGTGTGCAGGATGCACGCTTCACGATATGATATGCACTCCATACTCGAGAAGGTGGCGCATTGGGTATTGTTCGAACCCTAGTACCGACCCTCGCTGCGGGTACTGCTTACCTCGTAGGTCAGGTATCTTTGTATTCTTCGATAGGATCATGTTACACGTACACGAACTTGGTAATGGAAGCTCAGCTTTCAGAAGAATCCACACACATGGGACAGATCAGATCGTTGTACAGATCACAGATCACACAGTTCAATTCCACGGATCTGAACCATCTTTACAATTTTCGACGGGACTGATCTACAGGATCTGAATGCTCTGTTTCCGCAAGCAGTCTCGTAGTCGTCTACAGCGCTTGTTATCGTCCCTGTGCCTGCGCTTGTGATGTAAGCACGTTGTGCTCGATCTATTCTGTACGCACAGTAGTAGTCCGATCTGTACTCGTATGATCTGTACACGTTTCCTCGTGATGACCTGTAGGATATGCATTATATATGCATGTATCCCATCCAGCCCACTGATCTGTAACAGGTACGATCTAGGTGGGGCAGATCACGACACGTCCGACGTGTGGAAGAGTGTTGAATGTTGCACGAGTACGCTTATACCAAGTGCCGGTACAGCAGTAGTCGGTAGTGGGGCCTATATACGGTGATCAGAATAAGGCAACCACTCGACATACTGCTGTACGTAGGCGGTTGAAATCGATTGGCACGACGGTAACTCTGAATACAACCGCCTAAACGAATAAAGCGGCCTCCCGATATAAGGCGTCCAAAGTTTAAAATTCCAATATTCCTTCGCACTACATATACCGCCTTACATAGGCCCCACTACTCTGTGAAGTATTTCCGGGTACATCTGGACATCTGGTGTCATGCAAACATCGCGTACTCGCACCCGGAACTGCTGTACACACCGACAGACTGGCTCTGTCGCCTGAATTGCCCCCATGAATCTATGATATATACCTATGCTAACATTTGATATGAACCTGTGAATGTGCCCCGTGAACCTACCTATCATAACATGCGATATTAAGAGTAACCTACCTGTGAATGGCATTGCACTGCTGCACGCACTTGCAATATGATGCTGCTGTGGTGTCAGAAAGAAAGTGTCGACCGCGAAGCAGAGCATGGACCTAAACCACCTGCAGCTGGAGAACCTGCTGTACGAGAGGGACCACCTCTCGCGAGAGACCCAGCTCTGCAAAGATTTCACGTGAGTACGTATGTTTACCGCTTAGCTCGAGACTTTTGCCAGGCAGGTATGCAGCAGCAGTAACCTTCAGACTGTTGAGTACTACCAGGTAGTTCAGACTACGTACCCGTGCAAGCTGGTATGCCAGGTACGAGGTTCCGGTACGCATATTATATACACATCAGTGGCTTCGTTCAGTATCAGCATAAAAAATACGGGGATGCCAGGGGGTTGACGGCAAAACGCAATCAACAGACTGTTGCGTAATAGTTCAGACTACGTACCCGTGCAAGCTGGCATGCCAGGTACGAGGTTCCGGTACGCGTATTATATACACATCAGTGGTTTCCTTCAGTATCAGCATAAAAAATACGCGGAGGCCAGGGGATTGAGGGCAAAACGCGGTCAACACACCGTATCGAAAGTTTCCACGCCTCGCACAGATCATGATCTTCCTGACCTGTCGTAGATCGTACAGATCAGTGATTTGGGCCATGACTATAGGTCATGCGCATCCTACAGATCATCACGTGGAAACGTGTACAGATCAGAGACTCACACAGATCTTACCGGAGCATAGTACAAGGTGCTTACAAACCCGGGCACGCGCATGATGACATGACCACACCCTGGAGATGAAGCACGACTGCGGGAACATGTACAGATCGTTCAGATCCTGTAGATCAGCCGCGTGGAAACTTGTAGATGCAAAACCTGTTGAAAATGATCTGTGTGATCTGTTGAGTCACCTGATGTGTCCAACGCTTGCACATTTCGATGGCGATATTCAAAAAATTTGGTACAGGTACATTATTGCATACGTTTGTCGCCGTAAGCACACTTGCCGGTAAATGTGCAGCAGGGTTGAGAGAGAACACACCGACAGCAGCTGCAGCGATACTTATGGTCGCCTGTGCCGTGAACCGTATACAGGAGTAGTGTACCCGATTTAAGAGCTCCTTGGAACAGGACAGTGTAACCGCTCTTACCTCCGTGCTGCTCTTGTTTCAGATTGGGGGTGCATACAAGGTTTTAGTAAAGGCGTCACAAGGTGTGACAAGCCGATGTGACCGTTTTCTCTTATTTGGACGCTCTTAAATCGGGTACCCCAGTGTAGACAAGAAGTTGAACAGCCAAGCAAGCGGCGTGGACCAGTGTACGGTCTAAAATAGAATACCATTGTTTGTATCACACACCTGTCTTGCTACTACGCCGAGCAGGAGATCGAATCCCTGATTGATTGAAGTTGTGTTTTGATGTTAGATACAGATGGGTTTTGTCGCTGTTTAGGAAGTCGCTCAGGATGTTTGTAACTGTGGCCAGCTTGGGTGCATTGGTGGGCGGCGTACGTCGGGCGCTTTGCTTCGAGCAACTCAAAAGAGGTCCCTTTTTTTTTGGCGCGTTAAAATTAGAAACGCCCATTCGCTCATAATGTATTATCATGCTGTAATACCATCGTTTGCATATATGGCGCGACAGCATGACGGAGCTAAACAAGATGGAGGACGATGAGGAGCAGGGCTTCTTGGAAGACGTGGACACATTGCAGACCAGGGAAGAGCACGCCAGAAATCTCGCCATCCTGAAAGAGCAGAAGGACAAGCGGACGAAGTGAGTCACGCTGCTCTAGGAACCCCGTTGAAGCCTAGGTAAACGGCATGCTGCTGGTATCCGTCTGTTGTGACACTCTTCTTACCAGGTTCCAGGTACCAGGTACTTCGAAGTATATCATGAGAGGGCCGGTAGTGTACACCAGTACCCTTTGCTGGAGGCCTGTCGTGGATGCTTACATGAGCCGCTCTACTGCTGTTGTCCATCTCTTGTCAGACTCTTTATTGCGAGAGGGTCGGTAGTGCATACCGGGTACCCTATACTGGATGCCTCTCGTGTATGCTTACATACGCCGCTGTATACTGCTGTTGGGTGCCTGTCACGTATGTTTACATACCTGGTACGCCGATGTATGATGATGCTGATGATGATGATGATGATGCTGATGATGAAGATGATGTTCTCACACTATCTCACACTATTTACTATTAATAGCTAATTTCCCTGAGAGCAGCCCGTGGTAACAAAACCAGGCTAAGAAAAGCGTCCCGAGGGAAGAAAATAGACGTACAGCGGTATCCTTGGTATCCTAGTGCAAATAATACGTGCACCTCAGTACCAGTGCGCAAGGGAACGATACTGCGGGCTGTGGTACACCAAACCACATCACTTTCAAACCAAAAAATACCAGGAAAATATCCACGGTATGATATGTACACCCGAATATATATATATATATATATATATATATATATATATATATGTAAATAGTGCTGTTTGATGCCTGTCGTGTATGTTTATGTGCACCGCTCTATACTGCTGTTGGATGCCTGTCGAGGATGTTCATGTGCACCGCTCTCTACTGCTGTTGCATGCCTGTCGTGTATGCTTATGTGCACCGCTCTATACTGCTGCTGTCGCGCTGCCCTGGCCGCTGTGTGCTGTGGTGTACTGTGCTGTGGTGCGGTGCAGCTCTCAGCTCCAGCTGGAGGCGGTCCAGATCAGGGTGAAGGCGGCCAGCTCCGCCGTGAGCGAGAGCAAGCAGTACCTGAACAAGCTGCCCGACTCCCTGAAGGACGTCGAGAAGGCCCTTGTGCCTCTCAGAAAGTGAGAGCTTTTGCCACCCTTCTGTGCTCGACCTGGTAGAGTATTTTGTATGGTCGTGAGTTGGCTGAAATTCAGTCGCCAACTTGTTATTGTTGTTCATTAGTGTACACTAGTTGGCGAGGTAGTAATTCTAAGCACAACAGTTACTAATAATTGCGTGATATTGCTTGCAGAAATCTGCGTCTTTGTATCGAATCTGACTGGGCCGTTTGTGGCTCGACGCGTGTATTTTATTGATAAAAACTAAGTTAGTTGGCAACAGTAGTAGCCGTGAAAATCGGCCCCAACTAATAGCCCTAGTATTTTCATATAAACATCCCCGTACATGGGTTTCTATGATAAGGTAGGGTAGCTCTCGCTAGGATCTGTCATAACGGTACATAGTTGTAACTGCTGCTGCCAACCAGTGTTGACTGCGTGCGCTGGCTGGTGAAAAGGCATAATTTTTTTGATTTTTTTTAAAGAGACAATTTCGATTGGACGGCGCGGATCTCCGGGTTCACCCAGCTCCATAGGGGATAGGGGAACCTATATTTTAGGCGGCCATATACATTAGCAACCCCCTTCGTAATAGTTGTGAGTTAGACTTGTATGTAGTACCCGTATATTTCGAAGTAGTACGGTAGCCAGTCTAGCGGTTCGCTTCCAGGAGAACGATGTGCTCTCCGAGCTGAGTGTCGAAGCATCACCATCGGCTGTTTAATTTTGACGCATCGCCCCCTAAAAAAAACAATTTATTGATTTTGACATTGATGGTGACGTTTCGCGCCACCACGTTTCCCCCGTACAAGCAGGAACATGCCGTGGCGTCCCGGAACGAGGCGAGGTCGCCACGAGCAAGCGGCGGAGCTTCCCGGACCTCTGTTCACCCTGTACTGCCAGCTAGAGGCCTACTGCGACTCCATACTAGCGGGTGAGGTGCTTGATTTCGATTGTGCATGTGTTTTTCTTAACGTAAAGAGTTACCAGCTACGTTGGTATTGTAGAGCGAGCAGGTAGGTGCAAGGAAGGAAGGGGGCATTTTCGGGGTGTTGGGCGCTATTGTTCCATGAACTCCACAAGCTTTATACGTAGCTGCAAGAGGCACTTTATGGAAGAAAGTGGGCGTGTTTTTTGTGGGCAACGGACTCTGGAGCTTAACATTCCAATCTTGTCTTGGCAGACCCTCAACCTTAACCCATTTTGTACTGTTGTATACATAAAGCTATGTTTGACTATATTTCCAAGTAATTTGTGCCAACAACGGGACTGCTTTCCTAACAGTCCTACAGGTATTTAATAGGTGCGGCTCGGCCCTTGCGACTACAAAATCTTGCTATTACGGGGGGCCATAGTTAATAGGACCTACTGTAGACACAATAGGACCTACTGTAGACACCAAAACCTATATATTTTCATATTTTTGCTACCAGTATTTGGTCTATTTACTATGGTTCCCCGTAGTAGAGGACAGAAGAGTGAGTTCCATCCCCAGCGTGGGTGCGTTTATGCTTCTTTGTTTTATTTGTTTGTTTTTCACGAACGAGACGAGTACGAACGTTCTTTCTTTTTCTTTTTCTTTTTCTTTTTATTGGTACGAGTCGTGCGTATTGTTTTTGCCTGTTTGCGTTTGTGTTTTGCGTGGTTTTGTCATTTTCATGGAGTTGGTGTTGTGGTACGGACATTATATGTACGAGCGTTCTTTTTCTTCTTCTTCTTCTTCTTTGTATGAGTACGAATACACAGTACCGGTATTAAACTTTACCAGGTGTTGTTTGTTTGTTTTGTGTGTTCTTTATGGAGCTTGTTTGGTGTGCACTGCTGTAGTATTGCAGTGTGGGTGAGTGGGTGAGTACATCGGTGGATTGTTAGTGGGTGCGTAGGTGTCTGTTTTCGGGTGGGGGGATGGATGGGTTGGTCGGTAGATGTGTGGGTGGGGGGATCGGTTGGTGGGTGAATGGATGGGTGAGTCGGTGGGTGGGTCGGTGGGTGAGCCATTATCGCCGTACCAGCCCCGCTGGAGTAGAAACGGTCGTACCACTAGTAGTTACCAGTATGCAATACCCCTTCGTGTCTATAGTCTACCCCCTTTTGATGTATTGTTGCATCGGCGTGAACTTGACATGTTTGGCTTGCTTTGCTGTCTCACCAAGGTCTCACCGATAGTTTCCAGAGTGCGATTTAACACTGGTATGGTAAAGGTAAAGGTAAAGCTAAAGGTCTCACACATCGGACAGATCACTGAATGATCTAGATACACTGAATGATCTAGGTCCATTGAATGATCTAGATCCTTCAGGGAAGATAGATTCCTGATCTATGCGGTCAAATTATTTGAGGGCAGATACGTAGACTCCTAATCTGTATAGTGATATTGTCGACTGCTGTAGCTCGTGTTGCCGGGTGGAAGCCGTATAAGCTGCATGATCTACTGTAGCACATGTTTCCAGGGTTGAATCTGTGCTTCGAGTACAGATTGAAGGATCTATTGGTCAATTGATGGGATATGTGGGTGGTTGGTTACTGATTGATGGAAAGGTATTATAGCGTAAACCATTTTCTTTATGGTATATAATTGGCTGGAGGGAAGTACGACAGGAAGGAGTCGTGAGGGTCAAACGGGTTACGTAGGACTTATGGTACACGGAAATTGGAGGGGATGGATGGAAAGAGTGGTGCCACCCTGGTCACTCTACTCCCCCTTTATTTTCCCCTCCCCAGCATGATAGTATCATTTTTTCTCATCTTCTTCTCTCCCTCTCATGGGCCCGTGAGCCGCCCTCCACCCGTCCTGGTGAGGAAGCCTGACCCCGCGTTCGAGATATCCCATTGCACTACTGTACTGCAGTGACGATGAATCGAAGCATCTCGTGCGCGGGACCCGAAGGCCCTCATGAAAGCCCGGGCGAAATACCCACCCAGGGGGTGGGACTTTTTCAATTGGGACTGCCGCACCACCTGGGCATGCAGTTCAGAAGAAAAAAATGCGATCCACAAATACGACGTTGAACTGCAAAGATGAGCCTGAGAAACGGTAGCAGCAGCACAATACCAGAGAAATGCCGCCGACGTCAGCCGCACACAAGTTGAGGCACGAGCCAACCGCGAAGGAGCGCCAGCCCAGGAGAGCAGCACCCTGCCATCTAGCCAGACCCACATTTGTTCAAGCGTACGTCAAGTGAGGATTCGGTGGAATTGTCAATGCAGCAGCAATCATCGTGGTTGACAACGTCCGAAGCAGAGGATCAGGTGTTGGTTTTGATGGAGAATGGTCACGTGGGGGGTTAGCACATGAAGCAGGTGATGGTTGAGGAGGAGCAGTAGAAGCTGGTGGTGGATTACGAGCAGCAGGAGACGGAAACGAGGGTGCACCCGGAGACGTCGCCGCCATCGCCGCCACCGCTGCTGCCACAACATTCGCCGGCGCAGCAGCAGTGGCGTCAGGAGCCAAAATCGTCGACTGGCGAGGATCGGGTGGTTACAGTTGTTTTTTGGAGATAATTTGGTAGTTTCGGTTTTTGTTCTTGGAGCTACTGTAGTAACTATCCTCCTTTGCAGACGGGGGGGGGGTATGATATGATCCAATAACATGTACTATTTTTTGCAGTCATTGAACATTACTGCTGAGTGATAGGTTTAAAAGGCACTATAGGTACGGCATCGCTGGGAAAACGTTGCGGTGGTTCGGAGGTTGTAGTATTAGGAAAATCGGGAGTACTTGGGAAGAGGTATTGTATAAGTCACGCCTCGCTGACAAAAACGAGGCCGGTTCGGTGGTTGGAATACTCGGAATATCTAAAGTACTTGGTGAACTGCTGTATACGTACTGTACGCTGACGAAAACGATAGTGGTTCGGAGTTTGTTTTAGTTTTTGAAATTTTATAAAACTGGTATTATTATTTTGGGGTTTGAAGACATTGGTGTCTGAGCATATTTGTTTGTCAAGATGGTTGAACATTTCGACAATGCCATTGATCAGGAGGAGTGAAGGATTGGGTGGTCAACACGTTTGTATAATATTTTTTTCGTGAATATAGAAGTACTGGCGGGAAAATATTGCAGTAGTGGTTTTGCTGGAATAGGTTTGTTTGGATTTGTAATTCAGTTTGGATTTGCAATTCAGATACCATACGTCAATCATTTTGGTTGGGTTATTGTTGATTTGGAGTTCCAACCGTGTTGTTGCATGTGGTGTTATGAGCGAAGAGTATGGTGATCTGTCTTTCGATGGTTGAAACAAGAATCGTGTAAAAACTAGCAGTACAGTGTATGGTAGTGACCGCAAGCAAGGGAGGCTAAAGGATCTATTGGATCAAATGGATTACTTGCATCATTATCATCTAAGTATGACGTTTTTGAATACTACTGCTGTAGGGCAGGTGTTGCGTATTTTTATAATACGAGCGGTCAACTGTCAATTGATGGGATATATGGGTGGTTGATTACTGATTGATGGAAAAGGTAGCATAAACCGTTTTCTTTAGCATCGTATATGATTGGCTGGAGGGAACTACGACAGGAGTCGTGGGGGTCAAACGGACCAGGACTCGTGGTACACGAAATTGGAGGGGGTGGACGGAAAGAAGAGTGGTGCCACCCTGGTCACTCTACTCACTCCCTTTGTTTTCCCCTCCCCAGCATGATAATATACACCTGGTATATATTTATCACCTTCTTCTCTCCCTCTCATGGGTCCGTGAGCAGCACTCCATCCGTCCTGGTGAGGAAGCCTGACCCCCATGTACGAGTTATCGCATTACAGATTATGTACGACATCTCAAAATGGAAGATTGTGACCGCGATAATCTAGATCGTGATCTCTCGGACGTGTGGAATCGTACAGTACAGCTCTGAAAATTCGATCGGTCGGGACCCTCGGCGCGCGTCGTGCTATACTCGTGCGTATGTGCAGACATCAGTGCGTTGACTGTCAGCTACAAACCAACAATATTTGGTCGATGCTTCGATGGAGCTTCCTGGCGGAGGGGAGGCTCCGTCGTTGTTTGATGGATGAGGTGCAGGGGCGTACTTCAAAGTATTGTTTTTTTGCTTGTTTGCCAAATCAGATTGGATTGTCGTGCCTTTACGTTTGTGTGCGTAGTGTTCTTCGTGTTCTGATATTTGTTTGTCGTTTATTGCGATTGGCGCTTAACGCTGCGCTTTGTCGGGTGGCGAAGATAACAACAATAATAACAATTACATGATAGGAACAAGCGCTACATATATAGCCAGATGGTACATCTTGGGGTCCAGATGGTGCATCTGGGGGTTTCATGTCTTCCGGGGTTTTCTATTATTTGTAGCGAGGCATTATTATTGGTCTACGAGATGCAGCTCGGCTGCATCGCCGCTCTCTCGATGCCAGTCTGTGATACAGCAATATGATGCAGCTCATGTGTATGTGGAACCCGTGATAACGGGATATGGCTGAACGTTCTTTGTTATCTTCACCACGGCAGCAAGGCAGGTCGCGCGGTCATCGGACGCACTATACAGTAGGTATATATTAACAGGTTACCTTTTTTGGTTTCCCTTTTTTCTTCTTCTTCTTTCTTTTTCTTTCTGGGAAGGTTTATGAGTGATCGTCGTTGAAGCTCATCATGCTGCCTGCTTGCACGTTGTTGATGACAACTTCGATGTTGTTGTGGTCGTTTTGACGCGGATTTTTTGTTTTCCGCTTGTTGTAATGTGTTCTGTTGTTGTTGTTGTGATGTGATCAGGCGTATCGACGACATTTTCGCGATCAATCGGGAGCTGTTCGCCTTCATCGTCCTCCAGTTCACGCAGGCAGGTGAGCGAAAACCCTCGTGATATCCTCACCACTATTTTGTGCGGAGGCCCGCAACAAGTAGGCCCGCAAACGGGGGAGGGAGCCAACATCCTCTCCAATTTTGTCCCGACGAATGAAAATAAATGTAGCATGGTCTTTCGGAAGCCTATGATCAACCACACGCTGTTTACACGGACCAGATCCGGGATTGGCGTCGTTATTCTCTCGATACACAAATAAGTAGGTCGATGTGGGTCCCGTGGGTCTGCTTAATAGGGGCCTCCGCAAGTAGTAGTCGTAGTATTATTGGTAGTGCACGGTTGAAATATGTTCGACTTTGAACCCTAACCCTGACCCTATATGTATAGCCCAAACCCCGATCGCCTGGGAAACTTCTCGGAAAATGGAGATATAAGAGGCGTGCTAGGATAGAGGTGCACCGGTTTTTTTTTCTGAGGCTCCTCACTTTAGGAGCTCTGCACTTCACCCACAAACTGGTTTTCGGTCAACCAAAAGCG
>JAYJME010003108.1:0-12583 GCA_036873775.1 Costaria costata | reverse complement strand
GGGGGGGGGGGATGGGGGGGTTCACACGTCTAGTCCCTAGTGCTTCTGCGGATCTGAGCCAAACACGCGAATGGCTACGACCCTGTTCATTTCGTACCGTTTTAAGATATATGGTGGCAATACGGCAGTGCATTTGTGTAGGGTTTACACTGCGTCGACAAAAAAAAATTGTTGACTACGGTTTTCGGCGAGGCACACAGACCCGTTCACGGTGCATGGAATATACCCGGCAGTAAAAACGGAGGTCACCCCCTACCGTAGATTTGGCATATATATATACAATACATACGGGTATATACACATGTACTTGGTATATATATATAATATATATATATATATTCAATGTTGACTTTCGGGATGTTGTGGACTTGGCATCCCGGGAGTGTCGCAATTTTGAAAGGGTGTAAACAAAAATGTTTCATTTGAGCCTATCCGAGGTTTTCTGGTGTTGTACCGCTGCTGTTGCTGCTTCTGCATTTTTTAGGTGTATAGGATTCGCACAATGGGTGCAGTCGGGCTGTTTTGGTAAAGGGATACTTCTGATCGCATTTCAGTGATAAGTTAGGCGGGTGTGGTAAGATACGCATAACACATGATGAAAATGGGAGGTTGCATGTTTTGGGGCTATGTGAGTACATTTTTCAAAGTCTGCCAGAAATATTATTCGTGAACGTTTTGTACTTTTCGAATAATGGTGATACTTGTTTGACCTTCTTGGCGTTAGTTGACAAGGTTTTGTGAATTGTGTCCCGACATTTTGAGATAAGGGGTCTTGCCTCAGCCCCCCTGCCTGTGGCTTGTTGTTCTGGACTTTTTGACTTCTTGACAACCAAATCGGCAACACGACCGAGTTAAACAAAGAGCATACACCTTAGTCTATACACTTTTTGGGCTCGCCGCATGGTGGCCTGGGTACTCCCCGTGAGGTCGGTCGACCCCTGCACGAGCTATCTCCAACAGCCAAGAGAATGCAGCGATGAAGGGGGCACACTGTACGTTTAAATGCCGTAGCGCCAGTCAATACAACAAGGATGTCCAAGAGCTTCCCGGGCGTACCTCGGTGATGCTCAGCCAGACGTCGCTGTTCCACTCGTAGTCGGCGAGGCGAAGCATGATGTCCTCGGTTTCGTCGGTGAACAGGGAGAACCTCTGGTACCCGTTCGTCTTGCCGCTGGACTCGATTTGACTATGTAACTCGCCGTTGACGTAGACGTCGAGTGTCCGGGTTTCCTGATTTCCCTGGTGAAACGCTATACACATCTATTCAACGTCTTGGGGTTCTTCAAAGTTGTAGCGGATCCAGCACCCCTCGTCGTCGTCGAGATCGTCTCCCCGGCACGACCAGCGAGAGTTGGCGTTGTTGCTGCCGTCCCGAGTGTTGTCGGGCTCGTAAGCCCAACCATTAGGAGAGGTCCTTACATAGCAAGATGGCTCAACTGTCACGAGTGGTTCATCTGAGACAAATGAGGCCACGGTAAGCAAAATTCACGACAGGGGCAGGGAACCAACCGGACGGGTGTAGTAGGAATATTATTGACATAAATTTGCTTATGGCTCGATATTCGCTCGATCGTACAGAGTTTACTCTCGCTTTTTGAATGCAATGTTCTCGATAGCCCACCAAGCGGTGAACACTCAAAACAAAACCCTATACATCATGAAGTACATTTATAGCATCGAACAAGCGACATTATTGGTGGACGTCGATAGGGCAATACAATATAATGAACGTGGTTGAGTTGTTGGCCGGCAACAACATGGCTTGCACACAGAGGGAACTTGGGACAACCTAGTGATCCTATGCTACTTTTGGCGGATAGATTCGCAATTGTCATCGCCGATTTACTCGTGCCATACATCCTACCAACAACAACGCGTTAATGCTCTCCTAGGTGGCGGGTTCGTTGAAGGCATGAGATTTAGGCGCCGCTCTGTCACGAGGTCCTGGCCAAACCCATTTCGCACCGCAATCCTATTTTCGGGCCACTCGGAGTCGAAGTTCAAGTAATTTTGTCTTCACAACTGGACTCGGACGGTGCAAAATTTGGTTAAGGCGGGGTATAGACAGGTGCGAATCGGAATATTTCTTTGTGGAAGTCTAGTTGGAAAAGTGTACACATGTTTTCCAAACGCTGTAGCTGTTTGTACAGGCACCAGGCACCGCCGGACGAGCATATGGTGCGATATTACGTCTTGTTAGCGCAATGGAAATCAGCATTTTAAGGCTTTGCAAAATAAAAGGAATACGTCAGTTGTAAGTTCGAGGGTTTTCGTCCAAACTCATATTTTGTATGAAGCTGCTGGTTGGGGTGCTTCTATCCTCCGTTATACCCGGGGTTTAGGCGGAATCGTTGCAACGCGCTGTCATATTGAGAACGCTGGATGTCAACACGATTAAGTCTAATCACGAACACAAAGGTCAGTTCGAATTTAAGTTGCGCTGAAACAGTGTTCGCGAACTCATCGCTTCCGACTCGGGGAATGATGACATTTTAATATCGAACTGTGGCCGACGAGACTAAGCAAAACCAGTTCTCTTCAAAGCCAAACATAATTATCCCAGCGACCTCACATACCATTAATGCTTGAATATCACTTCATCACTGTCCAACGCACTACAGTTTACAGTTTGTCTTACGTAACACCTTCGTGTTCGGGTGGGGAGTGTCATTTCGAGCACAAACTTTGCGATGTGAGGTCGCCGTACACCGTATCGTTCGGGAAACAGGAGGAGGGCGATAGTCTACCGTTCATTGTATATAAATGCCGATATTTACCGGTACAATGTTTTCGTCACACTTGGAACAATATCACCTACCCGGGTCGGGCTCTAAACAAATAAATATGCAAACCATGGCGGACGGAAGGTACGTCACATAAGCGGGAAAGCCATTGCAAGTTTGTTTTTGTATGGGGATGATATTCCCCGCACTATGCTCGCTACCGCTTGGCACGCGGTCAGGATCAGAGGATTAATTCATTCGTAGTCTAGAAGGCATTTAAGTCTGGTTGGTGAAATCTTCCACTCAGATAATGTGATTCTGTCTTCCTTCTGTATGTGGATTGTACGATAGGAACAAGCACCACGCATTGGCATGAACATTGAGAGATACAAACCTTAACAGAGGTCTAGATCGCAAACACAGCTACTACCTCAGCCCATGTCTCACCGATGATTGTGCTCAAGACGGCGGTGCAGATAGTGGCGAGGAGAACGAGCGAGCGCATTGAGCCAGATTGGGGGATACGATGATGTTTGTTCGGGAAGGGCAACAGAGACGCCTGGGTTTGAGGGTATGTGACACGAGGTGGGCTGAATGAAGGACTGAAAGCTCCTTCGGACGGAAATTATGATACCCAGGTCCTGAACTGTCCTGGAATAATATAATATATTTGTTCGGGCCATTTGACTGTTGAAGTTGTGCAGAGATTCGGGGTATCTGGCTTGTCGCGAGTTTCATACATGATGTGAAGACAAGCCAAGCAATACAAAGCCTGCACTCATTTCACTGGCACTTGAAGCGATGCCAAGAAGCACCGCCTCACAACTCGGCCGAAATTACATCAGAATAGTGCAACCCCAACGGAGCGCGGTGGGACGGGAGATAGTCGACAGGGCACGGTGGTCAAGCTAGATCGACAGGCAGTAGAACTGGGCTCGGAGGCAATGTGAGCCGCAGACCCAGTCTGCAGTGGCATTTGGCGCGGGCGGGTAGTGTTTTGAAGAAGAAGGTCCGCAGAATATTCTCAAAAATATCCTGGTTTTGTGATGATCGCATGCAATGCGCTCGGACTTACAACGCCATCCCTCTTAACACAGGGACATACCCCCAATCAACTAAAATATCAAATTGCTGGTTTTCCAAACTTACAAGGTATAAACTAAGGCCTTCCTTGAAAACTCGTTGACATGATGTGTCGTACTACTGTGGTAAACATAGTCTAACATGTGGATATATGCTGCAGTACACTATGGATAGCATTCTGTACCAAATATATACAGTTTCAGCTTGGAACCCAAAACTAGGCTTGCTCCAGGACCACAAGACCCCCCCTCACCTAGGCCATGCTGCCCCGACTTTTGATGTAGCCGTTGGTTAGAAGGTTGTGGCCTACTGTTTCAAGTGCAGGGTCAAGGGTATTTATTCATAGGGCATGTCTTAACAGAATCGTCATCGTAAATCGTAAATCGAAATGATAAAAAACAGGTCGCTGATTGGTCTCTGGCACAAACGTGTTCCTGTTCATTTTTTAGGTTCCGAGGAAAAACACGATCTACAACCTATTCACAAAATAGTAAAATCCCGGCCTGAAAATCGAAAAGAGAAATTAAAACACCAACAACAACAGCAACAATCCAGGGTGTCCTACTGGTCAGCGATTTTGTACGCAGCCAGGTCAAAATATCCCATCAGGACTGCCGTACACAGCACACAACCCACAGCGAGCACGGCAACACAGCCGCACACATCCCCGGTACATAGCCAGCAGTCGAATCACAACAACTGCCCAGACGTGCCCGGGCCGTTGTTTCGCGAGTTTCGAGCCAAAGCGACGAAACTTCAAGGATCTTTGAGCATGATGCCCTCGAGAATGAGGTTGGAAGTTCGTTCTCGGTATAATTTAATGTTTGACCACGGGAGGTCAACGTTGGACACGCCACCACTTCCATGGGAGGCCTAACGACCTCCCGGGGTCGAGTTGTCGTCGCTTCTGCCTCCTGCGTTGGTTCATCTGTCTTGCCGAGCGCTAGATTGTGAGCATGTGTACACAGTTATGAACGGCCCGTAGCTGGCAGCTGTCTGTTGTTATTCGACTGCGTTTCTCTCGGCAGCTTTCGATTATGTTTGGACCCGTCCGCTAAAATATCGTTGAAATCGAAATCATTTCGATTTACGATTTACGATTACAATTATGTTAAGACATGCCCTTAGCATTGATTCTATGCAATTCAGGTGTCTGTATTCTCCCCACATTTTCTTGCGTCTACCATGTGGCACCACGGCGTCGGGAGCGGACTACGAACTGCTTACGTATGGTCCCTCCGAGGCATTTGTTCTTTGTAAAAATACACTAGTAGTGTAGTAAGTGTGAAAAGACATGTAACTCAAGTCGTGACCACAAGGACAATGGATTTGTTGTTTTGTTGAGCGTGACAACGGTTTCATCGTGCTACGAGGCGTGGGCCCATGCGACGATAGAGGCGCACCATTTTGTTTCTGGGGCTCTTCACCTTAGGAGCTCCATATCACACTCTAAACCTGTTTTAGAGTAAACTGGAAGGCACCCCGATGGGCGAACGCATGGACTAAGCATTTGAAAACTTCATATCGCTAAAGCAAGATTGAACTTCGGACGATTTGGGGTTAAGGAGCACAGTTATTAAGAAATAATAAAGCAAACAAATGTAACCTCTATCGCGGAACGCGTCCGTGCAGGGGGGTAGCAATGTTTGGTCGTTTTGGTTCTGACTAACGGGGTTCTTTAACTCATGAACTGCACAATACCGCTATCATTTTAGAGTTTGCCTCGACGCATAGTACGATAGTTTCTTTCTGAGGCTGCTTACTTTACGAGCTCTGTAGTTTACACACAAAGAGGGATTTTGAGTAAACAAAAAGTGCAACCCTATTAAATACGCACGACCTAGGTATACAAATAAATCGTTATTCAAAACAAGAATCACACTCCGATAATTTTGGGTTAATGAGCCTCGTCATTCAAAAAAACAAAAACGCCAAAAAGTTCTACCTCTATCGTAGCACACGTCCCTGTCGTATACAGTATAGGCCGGCCAACAAGAAACTCGAATGTGGAGTAGAGCCTAAGATTCTTATTGTGACACCCGCCCCTGAACAAACTTTTTTAATTAGACATTTTTCGGGATTTTTTACGTAGCGATTGCCACTGGTCACGATTGATTGGTCTAACTTTCTCATTAGGCAGTTTCTCATTCGCGGGCCTATACTGTACCTATACTATACCTATCTTTGTACCTATACCGGTCAAATGGGACTGTTCATTGGGGTTGCTCGTTCTGTTTTCCGAAAGCCAGGCCTTGGGTCAGGTAGAGAGCTCCTCGCGTAAGGAGCCTCTGAAAAATATGGAACTACACCCTTACGGTTAGCATGCGTCCTACATTAAACTCAAGTTCATACTGGACGTATTCACAGAAAGCTGAAGCGAAACAATATCTACTTCTAGCCGGAATTGTCCCAGACAATATGCATTGTTGGGCACAGCCACAGTCATCTACTGATTTACGTGTACGTTCCACAAAAAACCAAAAATAACACAATGCGGTTATATTTACGCCTTTCTACCTAGAGTTTTTTTTATTTGTTTTGGCTATGTTTACTTACGAAAGCACAGCTTATTATATATTGAAACCTGTCAACTACACAAACTCAGACAATTGTCCGATTTCAGAAACACCAACCTCGCTGGAAAAAGCGAACCAAATACCCACCAGGTACGTCCTTTGAAGATTTGCAGTCAATACAAAACTTGTTTTTTAATGCAACATACCGCAGTATCCTGCTCCCAGACACGGCGCGCACCACGGTGTTTCCCGTTTTCGAAACGACTACTCCCACCACCCCTATTCTATGATCCGGTTAACGTACAGGGCTGGGTGTTATCAGTGTATACGAGCAAAGACGAGTTTCGACGAAAATCTCGATCCCACAGGCAACTAATACATATATTTATTCAAAAGGATTTGCGCATGCAGGGCGTTCGTGGTCCTACACTGTACATGGTAGAGGTAGAGGTGTTAATCCATGCTTTTGTCTGACTCTCCTCGATTGAGGAGCTGTGAACCACAAGACACGACACGACACCCCAAAAAGCGTTTTCGGACAAACACAAAGGCCAGCCTGAAGAACAGACACTTGGACTAGGTACAATAAATCCATATTATTTATCTAACAAAATATGATATTCTCGGACCATTTTGGGTTAAGGAGCCCTCGTCATCCAGAAACAAAAAAAGAGGCCAAAACATGCTACCTCTATCGTAGCACGCGTCGGTACCTGGTACCGGGTATGCGTTATGTGGCAGACAGATCAGTACCGAAATGGTCGGGATGCTACAGCACCACGGCGCTGACGCCAGGGCAAGTTGGGATATATTTAGGACAAATCGTTACGCGCGCTACGATGGGTGTACCGCCTGTTGGAAAACCTTTTTTTCCCGACGGGAGCTCCTCAAATGAGGGCTGAAGAACGTTGGTTGGAATAAGATTGATCGTTTGCTTAGTCCATGGGGTTGCTCGTCCGGTTAAGCGTGCCGTGTTTCTCAAATCCGAGGCATCGGTGAGATATAGAGAGCTCCCAAACACTTGGGCGCTACACCCACGGCACCTTGGGGTCTAATGCGGTGTACGTTGCCTGACGGGTAGGTTATGGTCAAAACCTCCCCACACATAAAGACGTCAATGCAGAATTTTCAAATAAACACGCATACTTCGTATGTACGTGCAGTTGACTGCGTTTCACCGGCGATGGGGATGTCGTGCCAACCAACCAGTAGCGGCTGCTTACGCCTACGTTTAGAGTGTGATGTTTTCGTCAGTTCTGCAAGACCCAACTTTGCCGATGTTTTCTTAGCGCGTTTTAGACTACACCTCAGGGCATATATCGCGATCATGACAATGTTACCTTGTACCTTTTCATTCGCAGGTCGATTATAAAGCAGCTCTCCTTGGAGATGGCTGCAT
This sequence comes from Costaria costata, assembly GCA_036873775.1. Lineage (NCBI taxonomy): Eukaryota > Phaeophyceae > Laminariales > Agaraceae > Costaria > Costaria costata. Next base: position 4,862 of record JAYJME010003108.1, on the reverse strand, counting down.
CCGCGGCTTACGGGTTAATCCAAGGAGACGGCCGTCAGTTCCGGGCTGTGTGATTATGACGTCGGCCTCCGCACCCACGTAGCAGTATTGCGACGGCAAATGCCGGGTTGGCCGAGGCCCAAGCGGTCGGAATGTGGTTCCGCTAATCCAGGTCGTGAAACTGTTTTTGTGTGCTGGACATTGTTACGGTTGCTTTTGCCGTCGTCAGAAATCAACTACTGTACTTTCAGCCCCCGATCACGTTCAATTTTTCTTCATGAGGAATGACCACTTGCGCAACTTAGAAGAGTAAAGGAGTGGTCATCCTCGCGTGAGGTCATACACAAAGTCTGCCAAAGAGTCCAAGCGTCTGGATTGTGGTCGCCGCAAACCTCGGACACATACCTACGTTTTATAAACGAGGACATTATTGTAGGTTTGTTTACAATCAGGCGAGCACAGCTGACACGATACTGCTACTACTGCAGTGCATCGCACACCGTCAAGCAGTTAGTCTCCAACGCATGCTACGATAGAGGTTGCACTTTTTGGATGTTTTGTTTCTGAATATCGGGGCTCCTTAACACAAACTCGTCCGAATGTCAGTCTTGTGTAGCAACATGTTTTATTTTAATGCCGAGTCCATGGGTTTGCTCATCGGGCTGCCCTTAAAGTTTTCTCAGAAAACGTTTTCGGGTCTGACATGGGACTCCTAAAGTGAAGAGCTTCAAAAAAAAAGGGCGCACCTCTATCGTAGCATGGGTTCTGCTTTGGAACGAAACAAGACAGAACAGATTAGCACTGCCAGCTGAACAGAGACCCCCATTGTCAAACGTTTCGACGACAATGCCATGTAACTGCCAGGAGTCATCATCTCCTTGCCGTGGACATGCACGGTAGCGCCATTGCAGGCGGTCGTACCATGGTACTGCCATTGCAGTACAATGCCGGTAGGAGTTTAGTGCCGTCACGTCGGATGGCAATACAATGGCGGCGCCCGGAAGGCCCATGACACTGCCATCGAAATGACACCGCCTTGGTGGCGGGCCACGGCAAGGATATCGTTCTGTAAAGGCACGCCCCAAGGGTGCACCGTGGTTGAACTGCATTTGCTCTTCCGTCACCAACTGAAGCCCGTTGCATTGTGGTTGATACCAGTTACGCATTGCTAATATAGGGCTTGTCTTCCGTGCTTTTTATATGAAGCCTAGTTTTCGAGGAGCGCTATATCTCCCCCGTTAACGGGTGTTGACGGCAGGTGTACTCTTACTAACACAACGAGAAATTCCATGACCAGGGTATAAAACGCAAAGTATTTAAAATACAAACGATGCTTGGTCCTGATTACTATTTACCGGGATATTTGGTCCTGATATTTACTTACTAGTAATCATTACCTACAGTACGATAGTCACAAACACGGGATGTGTTCCCTAGTGTTTCGTATTATATTCGGTCGTTATTACTTTGTTCCCCCTTAAGAGTTGAGAATCCCCTTCAGTTCCCAGTGTCAGTTTTGACCGATACGTGCTCCCCCAGTTTGGCCGAAACGAGTGCAGCACCTTCAGCCGACAATGCAAGTCCATGGGACCTCCAACGACACCACCTTGGTAGGACATGTTCACAGCAAGGGCATCAACATATTCGTGGCCTGCTACTGATGTCGCGGGTGCAGAAATCTTTGACAATAACCTGGGCGTCCAGGGCATTGCCATTGAATTGTCATGAAAGCCCATGACAGTTTGTTGAGGACCATTAACGGCCATGATGTAACGGGTCTCCAACCAGCCCAGCAGCCACCTGTGCTTTGTTAATTCTGAAAGCCAAATCCAAGCGAACAACTACCACAGCTACATTGTCGTCTTCCGTTCGACAGGGCACTCATCTAGAGCTCTACAGAGGTTTTTTACGTGCTGCACTTGGTCTACACTGTATTGCTACAATTTCGGATTTTGGTGTGTCAACGGCTGCGGAGGAATTCGCGTACCTGAAGTGTCGTAGCGGAGGGTCTTGGATATGTGCCAATGTTTACTAACATTCCATCATGTATGCGTAGACTTCTTTATATTCGAAGACAAATAACGGATTCAATGTTGCTGCGTCAGCATTTTCCCCCCAGACACAGCTTGTGCTCCGTTCATACAAAACCCCACAAACCAGTGAAATGATATTGTATACGTCATCATCTTCTGTGTGGCCGGGTTGCTACCTTCGCTTAACAGTGTAATTTCAAAGTGGTTCAATGCCCGTATATACCATGTTTTATTCATCAGTTGGACGCACATTGCACATCTAGCTTGGGCAGCGTCACTAAGCAGAAGCGTTCGTCGTGCCACACTAGGTAAAAAACGCCTTTGTATTGAAGAATTCATGGCGGAAGTTGCTTTTGGGGTTACGCCACAGGGCAGTTGCTTCACCCGCACGAGCTGTGGCACCAGCGACGCCGGTCCCGATGTATCCCGATCCAATATGTCAGCTCATCACGGGGCTTAGACAACTCCGAATTTCTCAGTGTATAGACACCGTACGGTGAAACCGTGGTGTTGTTCCCATTCACGAGCCTGGGCGGGATTGCCTCCTCCTCGATAGATGTTCACACGAGTGGCGTCGATGTTTACGTAGAGCTGACGGTTGCCAAGGTCATCATAAGGCACACAGCAGCCCTTACATTTGGCCACGGGAGGGACGCAGCTTGCGAAGTGTCATAAATACCATCCACCCTTCCAAAGGCGAGGTTAGAAGGAATATAACTAAAATGGGCACCGACAAAGCCTCATGCGATGTAATAAGCAAGTAGAAAATTGCTTGTAGGTATGTCTCTTAAAGAGCACCATCAAAGGATATCTGAAGCCCTGTGGTTTTTGGCTTATCCTGAGCGCGCGTTCAATGGAGTCGACACCCTCCGCTGGGAGGGGAGAGACGACGATAACCGCGCGTTCTTCGGTGACTCTAATGTTGCCGCGTGACCATACTGCCTCAACACAATAATCTACATACAAACAGGAAGATTACGAACATATCGCAACACCTCCTATTTGTATAGCAAAGTGTTTGCTCTATACCGGGAAACGCGAACGACATCTACGTTCTGAATCATAGCCCATGTGACATACTCCACATACACAATATAGGACTCAGCTTCTGGACGTTGAGGTTAATAGTCCCTACGCCGCAGTCATGACACCGCGACGAGGCCAGCAAACGTATTTATTCGACACGCAACGTGGGCACAGACAAGAACTCGTGCGGTGTATTGCGTACGTAAAAACGTTTTGAAGTTGATTTATCTTTTTAAGCACCCCATCGATGGATGTCTGAAGCCAAGTGGCATTTGGATTTACCCGACTGCGCGGGCCCTATGGGTCTAACTCTCTCCCCTGGGTGGGAGATAGGTGGGGGGTGATAATTGCCAGGTGATTATGGGTGACACCCTTCCTACAGCTCGTACATACTAAGTTGAAAAATGCTGAACATACAAACTGTAAGCTCCTGAACATATCGCAACATTTACGGTCCTTGTAGAAAACCGCTTGCTCTATACCGGGAAGCGAGACAGACTTCTAAGTTATATATCATAGACCATTTGCCATGCGCCAGGTATATGATATAAGCTCCAGCTCCAGGACGTTGAGGCTAATTACCCCTACGCCCCAGTCATGACACCGTGGCGCGGCCAGAAACATGTATGTTCGACACAAAAATTGTTGTTCACTATCTTTGGAAACGTCACGAAACACCTGACGACCCCCTCTCCTCGCGGGGAGGGCGGACGGGACAAAACCCGAGCACTCCTCGACGGCTTGATTCCTACCGCCCGACCATAGCACCTAGGCAATGTTCACCAAGAAAAATTCAAGGTTCGGAACATATCGAAGAATTGATGAAGGCACCTTGCTTGCTCCATACGCGATGGCGACATCTTCAAAGGGTTATCCTATTTCACCGATTGTACTCCAGACCAGACCAATGGAACCGGCTCCAAATCGTCTAACCATGAAAATTGGTCCTCTTCACGCAGGTGTGTTGGAATGGTGAAGGCTCCGACACGCACATGTTGGGCCCCCTTCTCTAGAAACACAAAAACACATCCGACGACCCCGTCCCTCGGCTGAGAGATCGAAAGGGACGACACCCAAGCTCTCCGTGGCAAGTTGATTGCCACCGCGCGACCATACTCCCCGTAAAATATTCAACATATTTAAACTGAAAGGATCTGAACTTAGCGCAAACGTTTGACGGCAAGTCGTTTGCTCCGAATGCGATAACCCAATTTCCAATTGAAGTACCCTAACCCATTAACCGTACTCCAGATAGTTCGGCTTTAACCCACGACGTTGAGGCTCATCGCCCCCCACGCCGCCCTGATGGTGCTCTGAGGAACCCGACAAAATAGTCAGCACGCAAACCCGCACTTCTCCTCCTCCGAAGATTATAGTCAAACAGCTGACGATAGAGGCATACAAATCGTTGACCCGCAAACCAAACAATTTGACAAAATATCCAAGTTGGGACTGACGCCCTTGCAAGAGACATGTACAATGATACATTTATGGGGCTTATTGTCTTTACCTCATCGACGGCATAGCTGGACAGCGAGCTTCGGGCGCGTCACATTTGTGGCTAATGAACTTCCCGCTGCAGGTGGTTGCACTTTACGCTAGACACACAACAACAACACCCGACGTGAAAACAGACGATACATGGTTGTTTTCCATGTTGACGGTGTCCAAGTCCTGAAGGATGGCATGGAAGCGTTACAGCACCAAGAATTGAACCTGAACAACGTGGCGAAGGTTGAGGAAGCATACGAACGAAAGGGCGTGTTTTAAGTGCTTCCACAGCAAAACCCTGTTGGACTGGGGGGGGTTGGGGTTACTATAGTT
>JAYJME010003107.1:0-12584 GCA_036873775.1 Costaria costata | reverse complement strand
TGGCTTTTGGTGGCTATCCGTGGATACCCGTAGCAACCCGTCGTTATCCGTTACCATTGACGGCGGTTGCCACGGGTTGCCGCGGCTATGGACGGCTCACAACGGACACAACCGCGGACTCCCTCCAGATTGATTGTCAAACCCTATTAACCAGAATGAGGTATACGGCCTCTACGACATCCTCGACCCGCTCTGCACGCGACACCCGAACATATTGCGGCGATCGCAAGTTCTCATAGACGTGAACAACCAGTCCGTAGTGGCGGCGTTTAACCGCGTGCGTGTTAGGAACCGTGTGATCACGCGTTTATTCGTGCAACTGTTTGAGCTGCAAGTTTGAATACGAGTTCATGTTATCGTTTACGTTGATTCCTACTCCGGGGAATGGGGTTGCGGATGCAATCTCTCGGGCGACCGGAGGAGTCCCCAGTAGCATCTCGACCCAAGCGTTCAAAACAGTATGGGAAGAGCTCGGCCCGTTTAACGTAGACCTCGTTGCAAGCACGGCGTCGGTGCATCATTCCCCTGACAGCGGAGAGGCATTGCCGATCGTCTTCCAGCACGACTGTGTGCCAGTTGTGCAAGCCCTGACTTATTAAGGCAGGACGTTTTGATTGTACCGGGTAGCAAAGCCCCGGGCTTTGGGTTGTATTTCCCTCTCCCAATCATGACAGAACCCGTTGACAACGAATGCCGGAGTGCAAGGGTCATGCTGTTGTCCTTTTGTCTAATGTGAAGGCGTCTTGGTTCTCGTTAGTACAACTTGCTATGGTAAGGTCGATGGAGGTAGCCCTGGTGGCTGCGGCAGGGTGCTTTCAGTAGCCCAGTGCAAAATGGCGGCCATAACAATTAACGGTATCCTCGCCGAGGGATGGTTGCGTACGATGTACATTTCCCTGCAGGCATGGAATAACGATAACCAACTGTTCTGCAATAATGGTGCCATTACGCATTTACTGGGGATGATTTCGTCTATTTTAAACTTTCTCCGTGGTGTGTAAAAACGGTAACCCGTTATCGTCAATATTCATCGTACATCGGCGCGTAGATTTACCCTTTTCTCTAACGCTTTTGAACGCCCACCAAGGCCAATGGTCAATCTCGTTTGCAGCATACTTCACGCAGAACAAGGTCGGTAGGAGCACCCATCAGGGAGTTGCATTCCCCGGCAGGGTCCCAACGGTCAAGGGACCTTGCGCGGTTTGCGTTTTGTTCTGCGTTTACGTATTGTTCCGCGGGTCAGGAAGAAAATCTTGCGCGGTTTCATTTCGGCGAGGCGTGCGTTGTTCAGCCGATTCGGGTTTGCCGACCCCATGGTATCCGCAGCGGTCGCCTGTCGTCATGGATGCCGAGATGATGTGGGCGCGTCGATATCGATAATCAGCGGGGAGTGGACCATGCACTCATGGACCTGTTAGACGACATGGGGTCACGTTCACAGGTGCCTGTCTCGCTCGCTGAGCGTGTTTTTCTGACGACAGACACACAACTATTATATTTGGCTTTTTTTCTGTGCGTTAGGGGTTGTGAGCTTTGGTTTACATTGGGGTCGAAGATCTTCACGCACCCAGCGGCTAAGCTCTTGATCTTCAACTATAAGTTGGGTAAAGACGCTTGGGGCCTCTAGCAAGGCAGTGCTAGTGTTACCAGAACTGGATTCCCCGAGCGATTTGTGCGTTCCGAGCGGTGACAGCGTACGTTTCTGGTATACAGCGCGTCGAGCAAGACTTAACCGTCGGGCATCTTTCTCCTTTGATTACGGCTGAAGATGGCTGGGGCCGTCTGCCTCTTTCCCCACCCGGTGTTATGTCCACCTTGCAAGGCCCTTCGGTGACAGCGGGGCTGCTAAGCCCCTTTACGATGTGTTCCTATCGAGTGGGAGGCTCCCTCTCTAATTCCTTGGCTGGAAAAGCGTTGCACGAGATCATAAAAAAATTGGTCACTGGAAAGTCGAGTCAGTAGCGAAGTACTACATTGGAGCCACATCTAGTGGAAAGGTGACGGGGAGCAAGAGGAAACACGGACAGCGGTACGTCTAAGCTAGCGCGCTACCGCTGTCGTCAGCGTTCGAAAAGCATTTCGTAGCATATATGGGAACGGATTGAGGCAATGTTTAGCTTGTTTCGGCAAGAAAACTCTGCCCCTGCCCAGTGGTTTCAACTACAAACATATTCCAACGGCACAACGAAGCGTGGAGAGGACAACGGTCAGGATCAAGCAGCCTCATCCAATCCAATAATCACATAAAATGATCCACGGTACTGAGACAGAATACAGGAGTAAAATAAATATCACACCGGCTGGTCTAATATCTGGAAAAATATTTGAATGCTAGGTTTGATCGAACTCTATCGGGTTGTGTATCGTAGAGATATCGGTTCTTCTTTTCGCTCCCGAACCCGAACACCAGTGAGCAGAGTTGGGCACGAATTGTGTTGAGACCATTCCAAACACACGGTAGTAGGAGTAAGATTCTTGGGCCTGTGTACCCAGATCATTCACAAATACTAAGCCGGTGCTGAGGGTTCAATACCCTAGTCCACTCAGTGCCGGGGTAAACACCAGACGACCCCCTGCAGGCGCAAGAGGCCTCATCCCATCCAAGACTTACATAAATTGATCCACGGTACTGAGACGAAATACTTCAGTAAATAAAAGCTGTTAATGTAAGACGAAGAACAGCAACAACAACAACAACAATACCCATCTTGTTGATAGGCACGAATACTCCTAATCTCTTGCTGTCTGTCATGGTGAAAACTCATAGTAGGTCATGCGATGCACATAGAGGTGTATACGGGTACTCACCAGCAACGGGTAATGAAGTTGTGTATTCATGCTTTCAACGCGTATCAGTCCAGAGGGTGGTATCTAGCGAACTTCTGCGACTAACCTTCGTCTTTGGGCTTAATTTGTTGTTAGGGGCTGTGGCTTGAGTTCCTGTGTTGAGATGATATTCAAGAGAAATGTAATCTCGAACGTTAGATACCCGGAAAATTCCAGAAGAGGAAGCATTCGGGCTAATTCCATGTCAACCCTATCCCATTTGTCGCTGTTGTCGGGTGTTTATACCGACTGCTCGTTGTTCCAGCCACACGTTTGTCGAAACGAGGTGTGCTAAACGAGACACTGCACCCATGACGCCGACAAATGAATACGGCCGCTGAGCTGTTCTGTATGGCTTCACCGGAACATGCAAACAAGCTGCCCAATATCTTTCACTCGTGAGACTGCGTTTCTTGTTTTTTTATTATGTTCAAGCGGTAACTCTTTGTTGGCAGCGTTTTTCTATTTCTGTCTGTGTGCTGTCTATATGACAACCGTATACTGATGCTCGGTAAAAATGGCAGGTACCCGGTACTGGATTAAAATCCCCTCCAGTACTTCGCCGAAGACGTTTGTACGGTATCGCAGTACGGTGGTGGACAGCGATGACCTTCCTTGGGATCGGTATTTTCGCGATGGCCAGGTGGGGCGGATAGATAGGGTCGACTAAAAGATGTGAAGGGGGCCGGGGATGAGATAGCACCTGAAGAGGTCGGGTTTGCCTCTGGTCGAGTGGCTGCGTGAAGGCTATTATGTTTGCTGCCCGCGGTGTGGGCATGCGTTCCTCTGCATCTGCGAAAGCTATTTGATTATCTCGATTACATGGCGCTATGAAATTTTGCTGTGTTGTCACAGAAACTCGAAAATTAAGAAACTGAACTATTCATCACAATGCCGTGTCGCGGAAAACAATTGGATGACCTCTCCTACCCGTAAGATACCAACGTCGAGCATCTGCCCCCCACCCTTACAGTGGTCGGAAATGAGTAGCCCTGGTGCTGGCCTGACAGGTTGAAGGTGGGGTTAGGCTCTGGCCAAGTGCCTGTCTGAGATCTATGATTTGCTCTGCGCGGTAAATGAGCATATGGTTCGTTTGGCCGGCGAAACTGCGTTGTATCTGAGTCCTTCTACGATGGGGGGGTCATGGTTTGGGACCTTTGTTTCAGCTGCTTGAGGCTACTAAGACGAGTGACTGCTACGGGTGACCATAGTTAATAGGACCAAATATTGGTAGCTTAAATTGGGAATCTACGTAAGTTTTGGTGTCTACAATAGGCTCAATTGTGTCTACATTAGGCCCTATTATCTTTGGACCCAATATCTGTTAGCAGAAGTAGGGAAATATATATATTTTGGTGTCTACAGTAGGTGCTATTACCTATGGTCCCCCATAACAATGTATTGAGCTGTGACCCTAAATATTAAAGCTGTATGATTTTCCCGTTATGTACTCAATGGAATTAGGTTTCGCTATAAAGCACCCAAGAGACTTGGTTGAAGTCGGTATTTGAGCGAAGTACGGGGACACTCGCCCCAGTTACCAAGCCACGGCAGTGGAGGTGGTGGTAGCCCCTGCGCCGTAACACCGGACCTCATTGGTTTAGTAGCTGGTTCGACGATATTTTGATGCGTCTCCCCGAAACAAGCGCACCAACAAACCTGCTAAATTGTCACTAGGGTACTGTGAAAATTTAACGTGTCAATCAGCCCCTCTCAACGCCAAATGCCTGGAACTTGGTGGCAACTCACGCCCATCACTCCCCGACTCGCCCATGGGACGCCAGGGTACTTGTCTGATAACTCGACGCAAACAGCACCTCGGGAGTTGGGGGTTTACCTGCGACGAGCGCTTGAATGAGGGCTGTCAGTTCCGCTGCGCGGTTGTACGGGAGTAATGCGTTGCTGTGTTGCCCCAAACCCAGTCGATCAAGATAATAAATTCGTCATCAGAAATGCTACTGAAGATAAGAGATGATAAACAATTCCCTCAGAGTCACGTTTCCAGGAACTCAACACTGTTGGCGAACTGCTTCTCCTGAGCTTTGTCGTGCGTTTGACGCAAGCCGACGTTATTCGTGGGGCCTGTCGAGATCCATGAGGCGCCGACGTCACCAGCCCGGATCCGTTTCGAATACATCATCGGGGTGGCGATGCAAGCTTTGCAAAGGCGATACATACGGACGGGCGGACAACCTTTAAGTGATGCTGTCAGAGGCCACAGTGTGTACCACTCACTGCGGAACAACCGAATATTGTCCGGCCCCTTAAAACATGCACTGTGCGTCCGAGTTTGCGGTAATATATACAAAATACAACATTGCAATGCAGTGTGTTCGACTGGTGCTACGCTAGGGGGGGTACCCCAATTTTCACTACCGCGTTTGGGCCACTCCGGCGAGTGACCCAATACCTTTTTTCCAAATAGACATAATTTCGTTTTTTGTTTCGCAGAGCGTAACAAACAATTGCACGTTGGTGCATATTGCGAAACAAAACAAACATGATAACCTAACACTGCCAACAAGTAGAGGAGATCACTCTTCCGAGTGGACTGATCGGCTGAAAAGAGAAGGGCCTGAAGAGGTAACCGCCCCTATCGTAGCACCCAGTCGTTCCTGCGTTGTATACCACGAGATGATGAACGTACTGTTGTACAACTGAGAAATCATGGTCTCGGTCCAAACAAAATACCGCTCAGCACTAAACACACTCAGATACCCACCTACCAGTGTCGGCGCCATGACCGTTGCTTTCAGTGACACGCTTCAGGCTTTCTTTGTACGGGTGGGGGGGGGTGGTAATACCCATATGATTCCTCGTACCTTTACTCGGCAGACTCGGGACATCAACCCTTGGTCGGGTCTTGTTCGTAGGGTGTCGGAAATTGGTTTGCGCGGGACTCGTTTGTTTGGGGACGGGGTATACGAACGTGCGTGAATGTGATAAAACATGTACCAGGGGAGCACGGGATAGTGCTAACACGTGCAGGATACATATCGGGTGGGTTCACAAACAACACGACTTTTGACAAACACTCAACGCTTAACCCGATGGACAGTTTTATCGTGTATTAGATATGAACATATCAACCAATGTATTGTCCTACGTTTACCAAAAACAGTTCAAAATATTCCCGGGTGAACCGTCGGATATATACCCCGGTCAATCCCAAATGTTTTCATCTACAAACCAAACGCCTTTACGTAGCACATCATGAATATGTAGGGACCCATATAGTTAGGGTCCCAGTCCAGTTCTCCGTCGCCCTGGTGGTTGATCCCGACATTGATGCGCACCGATACATAGGGCGTGCCGACCTTGAGAACCGCATGCGTCGACTGCACATCAAGCAGACCGTGCTGCGAGATGAACTTGGCACACCAGTCCGGTGCCGCCATGTTTGAGCCTGCGAACCGCAAGACCCACTCCTCGAAGATCTCCGTTGCCAAGTGTCTGTTAGCGCTCAGAATCTCCTCGTACTTGGCGAGCCACAGCTTACTGCCGCCGAACTGCCAACATTCGAGAGGGAGGTTGGACGTCGACAGGGTGAGGCCGTCGTCTAGCTGGGCGCCCACAACGGGGGCGAGCAGCTCGGGACGTTCGTTACCATTGACCGAAATATGGAGAGCACCGTCTGCCAGGCAGGGTAGGGACGCATAAGGACAGCCGCTCGTCTCGACGCTGTACGGGTTGTTGACCTCGATGACGAAGGATTTTCCATCACCAGAGAGCACCGACACGCCGGTCACAACCTGGCGGTTAGGAAAGTCCTCAGCCAGGGGCGCCGTCAAGCGGACGTTGATTTGCATGTCTTTGTCTTGGACAAGGGCATACCACCCTCCATCGACTCCCGACCACTCGAGCGACTGTCCGCTGAGACCGGTCATGTGCGGGTCATCGCATAGGACGTCGCCCGCGGGACATGGGGGGACGGCGACTAACGCACGAGACGTGGAGAAACGTAGGGCGAAATGCGGCACCGATCAAGCGCTGGGGAGGACACAATTGAGGCGGCGGGCAACCCATCATTGCTTCGAAACGTAGATTATGTGCAACCATGTTCAGTGAACAGGCCTAGGGAGTACCATTGGTTCGTTGCGCGCTGATCAATAGATAAAATTATATTGTGGATACTCCTGGCGTAAAGCGTTGTTCACAAACTAGCATATAGCCTATACTCTGCGTAACGAAACACGTCAATCTACTCCCGAAATCACAACTGGGTAAGTTGTGCCTACGGTTGCAGGAGGCTTGCCATGTCCGCGAGGCATATTTACGTATTAGGCACCCCTTTTGAAGCTGGCGCTGTCCCAATAGTTCTTCTTCCATAGTCGAAAGGGGGAGCTGTTGTTCATCCCCTGGCCCCCTAAGACCTGCGTGACAAAACCACAATCGACTCAGAAAAAGGCATTGAAATGAATTCCCGACAGCTAAACGGGGCAATTATATCGGAACCGTTTAAATTTAGACCCGCGCAGAATGAACAAGGTGAACCTTCGATCATTTCTCCGTGGCGTTGATAAATGTAACCACCAATGTGTAAATAGGATACATAAGTATAGCATAGTATACGAATGAATAGGGGCTTCGCCAGAAGCAGCTGCTGATTCGAGTGCTGCCCAGCTCTATCGAGAGGTGTGGCGAAGAATCCAGGTCACCCTTTATGCCTAGAGTTTAGAGTTCTGCAGCCAAAACTACAGACGGAAAACGGGGTGGCTGCTGTGCTGATACTCGGACACTGGTTTGTACGATTTTCGACACTTCTTTGACTGATGCACGGTTGTTCTTCTACCTCGGGCAACTCAATGCACACACACAACAACAATCGCAACAAAACGCGCCCACAGCATGCTGCACAGCTGCTGCTACTGCTGCGGCGAGCTGATGCTGATGCTCCCGCTAGTCGTGAACCTCCGATTGATGATTTGGTTGTAGTATACTCTAGAAACCTCTACCAATCGTTTAAACCCCAAATACATTTCAACGCGGCAATGCCGCACGAGCGGTGCGACATGGGTCGTTATGTTGTCATGTGGCAAAAAAATATCTCCTTAATCCGGAGTGCACACAGGCTTATATAGTATGTATCTAGGCTGTTCGCCGTTGAGTGTCTACTGTGTAAAATTTTTTATGTGGGCTATATCGCATATGTTGCGATATATGCTTGTGGGATGTTTGCACAAACCCACCGTCTGCGGAAGCGGCCGGGCTCTGGTTAACTCGTGTGTGGTTGATTTTGTTACAGGCCACCACGACTTGCGCGCAGTCGCCGTGTGTTGCGATGGCTTTTGTGGCATGTTTGGAACGCGGCGGAAACCTTGGTTTTGTTTTCTACGAGCTCGGACAGCAAATGTATACGAAATTCCTTGTGGTCGTCAGTCTCTATCGTCCCACCCGAAAGAAGTCCAAGTGTGTGATGCGGCTGCTGCGCTATTGTAACTACAAACCACTCACGAAGACGAGCCTTGCCGGGTATGCTGCAACTCTTACCACGCCTCTGTTCATCGTACGTCACCTATTTGTCGTACACCATACGATTAGATTGCTGCTTCGTTGTCATAGCGCCCCTTATCAATAGGAGGACTACGGCCCTCCACTGTGAATTCTCAACAATCACTCGCGAGGGATAACGTTACCGGGATTACTATCCCTGTCGTAAATATCAAGCTCGTCGGCGGTGGGGTAGATCTTTGCACCACGGCCGAAGCAGGTGGGCGGCCGAATATATAGGGCGGAGTCTGAGGGGATGTCCCGAATAAAAGACACCATACACGACAGAAACGGAGAAGAATATGTGACGGCACGTTCTTCATTCAAGTTCGGACAGGGCAGGAGTTCGTCGAATCTCCTTGGATACGATTCAAACTGTCAAACTCCGTTATAGGCGTGTCTGCTAGCCTGTTGGCGAACTCATCTGCTTCCCCTCATTACTTTTGAGTATGTCTGTTGTATCCACCGTCAGGCGCACTGCCTGCAGTCGTTTTGACCTTTGATCACGAGACGTGTGGAAAATCCATCATGATAACGCCGGCGTATACAGAAGCAGGCGAGGTTTCGCCTTAAATAAAGCGCAGGGTATAACTCGTCGTGGGTCGTCTAGACGCGGTCGAGGTCCCCATTCAGCAGGAGTGTAGTAATGGGGGCTTTGAGGTTCTTCTTAGAATGCAGCCGCAGTCGTTTTCTACGAAGCTATTACATCGACGGGACACAACCTACAACAAGCATGGGGCCGCTTTGGGTCACTTATCTGTCAATTATATCGTATAGCGTGTTGTTATTATCAATCTACGATAGTTAGTGCCCCATCTACTAAAGGAAAAACTAACCCCGTGCCGGTAGTGGTTTCGGCGCCTGTTGTTTCATGCGTACATCTGGCGGTCGGTGTACGGTCGATTGTCCTTCAAAGATGTTACATTTGACGTTTATCAGTGCGTGCTGCGGTTTACCGGTACTGCTGCGACAGCATGACGATTGACGTAGTTGGCAGTGGTGGGAATACCGCCGTGCAAACCCGAGTGTAAACATAAACGCCCTGCCGGCAACAACCCAGAAAGAAAAGGTTTGAACGTGATGCTCACCCGTTGGGCAGTAAAGGATTTAGCCTTCGCAAACAGCTGCTGTTCTAGACTGCAATAAACCGAACACCTTGGCTTGGTGTCGTCCTGTGATGTTTCTTCTTCAAGACTCGCTCTTGGTTTGACACTCTGTGACCCCGCAGTTCGTACATTTTAATGCCTGATACACGCCCTACCTGGGCGGACGGTTCCTCGTGTGTGCCTCGTACGCACCCTCTACATATTCAGCTCGCCGTATACTTTGAAATGGAATTCAAAGAGGTCGGTAGACGTGGAAAACCACTCACCACGCCGCATTTGTGTGGGATTGTCGCAGCAGATTTCCAATACACAGGCTCCCCCAACTGACGCGCAGTAGGCAATACCCCAGGCCGAGTCGCACGCTGCACGACAGGAACACATATATCGCGCAGTGTAAATAGAGCAGACACTCAAAATGCAACAAGTAAGGAAATACGAGCCGCTCGTCAGGACGGAGCAGTTTGTTGGTGTGGCGTCGGGTTGCATGTTATGGAAACTCATGCGATATGTGATCAAGATGTCGAAGGTTTTCATAGTTTGGCGTTTGGTACCATACCCGCACACGAGGCTGTTGAACAGTGAATACGTACTAAGCCGGCGATCGTGTAATAAGTCAGAAGCAAGGGAAAGCGGCGTCGACAGTGATTACACTCGTGCACTGTTCGAGGTACGCCCAGGCTGGATTTACCCACAAGGCTTGTCTCTTCCAGCGCAACGTGTCAATCTCAGGTGCGTGGATGTCGCAATATGTTTCATGTTCTGATGTTGTGTTTCTGACACAACACACACCAGACACCCACACCCAAACATCAACTTCTCTATTCGACATTTTCTGCCCGCCGACGACAGACAATATCCGCTTTGCACCTTGCATTAACGCGGATTTCACCGCTCAAATTCACACATGTTGTCCTGTTGATGCTTAAACCTAGCATACACAGCCACAATGCTTTACACTTTGCTTCGATCTCCTGACAGCCCCCCCCCCACCTTGCCAGTTTGGTCATGCTCCGATAAAACAACAAGCAACACTCTAATTTGGAGAGAGGTAATCCGTCGCTTGCACGAGATGTCAAAAACACGATATTTACAATGGGGGTGTAGCTCCCTTATAGCTTAACACTGTTGTTCCACTAGCTGCACCAACAATCCGGTGCAGGATGACCACCAGCTTGTAGGTGCAGCGATCTAACAGCACTAGATACACAGAAAAACAGACGATTTGTCTTATAGACCGGGGGCTGATGGGGTGTTCAACCGTCCTCAACCTTTCTACAATTAATCGAAGAAACGTGCTATACTGAACACGCGACGGGAACGACTAACAATTGCGCGTGCGTAGACTAAATTAGAACGTGTTTGGAAAGCAGGGCGCGGTGCACAGGTGAGGATTGCCTTCGGCATCTCGGTTGCATTTGCAGTTCGGGTGACCCGTCACCTGTTTGTTTGGCACATTATATTGCAATTGACTGGGCAAGCGTCAAGGCCGAACATCAGACTCGAACTCCCCTACAGGCTGTAACCGTTCGAACTCCGCAACCCAGCGTTACAAATTCATATTATTAGAACGAAAAAATAGGGCATATGTTTCCTGCTGCCCGCTTATACCCGAAGTCCCCGATACCCACACAACATACAATGATTACAGAACCAAGCACATGTCCAAAATATATCCTTTGAAAAACTGTTGCTCGTCGTATTTCCTTACCGGACCCCACATCGGCGAGAAGTACTGTGCTGATCGCCCCCGTCCAGACTCCGTACGAGATTCCGGGTACCCGCATATTAATCTCTGAGAGTAGGTATTACGGTGGTTGCAGAGCGAACAATGTTGTCGTGTTCGCGGGTCGTGCTAACGCTGCAAAGTACCGTAGACTGTTCGACGCACTCGTCGATTCATGACAGGTGTTCATCGCCGCCGAAATGTCCACAACATGCGTCGAGTACCATCGTTCATAGCCTGGCGGCGGTTGCATATCGGTTAGTGAAACCAATGACCAGGAGCCTATTGTATTCCTTGGCCGCTCGTCGATTGACCGGGAAAACGTATACCAAGCATTTATACGCCTGGACAAATGTGACATTTCCGAACGGAAATAGAGTAAAGCAGTAGCAACGTCGCTCGCGACACGTAGCAGCAAGGTAGGCATCAAGACAGGAAACTATGAATAACATATATGTTTCATCCGAGGTGTTCTGTGTACCCACGGGTTGGACAAAAATCGGGGTAGAACGGGCTATGTCTCTATCTCTGGACACGTCGGGAACGCCGGGTAAACACCTTCGATAATTCAGGGCCGAAAAAATTGGAACCTAAGTGGTGGACAAGGCCTAAGGGCAATCCCAATCGACCCTGCATAAGGGCAATCCCACGGGAGGGGTGCCACGCTTTTTCCTGAATATGGTATGGTGGTATTGTTGGTTGACCTCATCAAGTGAGACAGTACCGGTAGGCGTGGTACTGTTGCGGCTAGATTTGCTGTAAAAGAGGAGCCTAGAAATGTCTGTCGGGATTAGCTAATACATTTCTTCAACATCGTCTTACGGGTGAGCGATATTTATCGAGCTCGCCGTGTCAGCATCCCAAAAACACAAAACACACCACTACCGCCTTGGGACGGCTTCTGTTGAGTTACAGGCGCTAGCCCAAGCTGCCAAAAAAAGGGTCCGTCTGCCGCAGCTATAATCCAAGGAGATGCTAGACACGCACATATAATGTTATATTGCTGGTCGCAATACTGCGCGCTCCCACGGTACGTATGACAGATAAGACTGCACATAATCTATGTTTCGTCGGTATGCCTGGGTGATACCGGTACAACCTAGAGTCCCTGTCTGCGTCGATCACGTGTTCTTGGTTCGTTTGTTTGGAGGAGATCCCTTTTTTCCCAGACGACAACTTGTATTCAATGTATATGTTTTCCACCTGTAACGGGGGGACCGTAGAAAATTGGACCAAATATTGTTAGCAATAATAGGAAAATATATAGGTTTTGGTGTCTACAGTAGGTTCTATTGTGTCTACAGAAGGTCCTATGAACTATGGACCAATACGGTTAGCAAAAATAGGTAAATACTACGAAAGAAAAAACGTCAGCTGTGAGATCGAGGATTTTGTCGAATCTCAACTTTGCAAGCTGCGTGGGATACTTCGATCGCGCG